>NQII01006073.1:77746-110979 GCA_002778355.1 Clitarchus hookeri
CGGCTGGGAGTCACTTATGAAAAAGTGTAACGCTCGGTAACGTTACGATGAGTCACCGAACGAGAGAGAGGCCCGCCGAATGCCTTGCGTCTCTCTCCCACTCAACTATGATCGGTCTGCCGCGCGCGCAGCACTACGTTGTCACGTAAAATCTTCGCCCGTAAAACCGACTTTACAGGCAACCATTTTTTTAAAATATACTTACTTATTTAATGAATTACTTCTGCAGCTCCAGTTCTGTTTTCGATTAATATTACGAAAAAATTAACGTATAATTTACGTAATTTATTAAATTGAGACGAACATAAATATTTGACTACGTTTATTATATAAATCCTAGTAATTTATAATTAAATTGACAATTAAGTGTACGAAAATCTTTATACTCAATGTGTTATAAAGTAGGGCCAGTGACTTTACTTTTCGCGTAAAAATCGGAGCACACAGTAGACTGCAATACTTATATACACAGTTCAGCTCTTGTTATACCTCCGTTGGCTGCTAGTGCATTGTCCATCTTTGACCAAGCCACTCAAGACTGAGTAACTCCGACACTGACTTTTCGTGATTCGTGCGCAAACGGTTAACATGGGGCAGAACATTTTTTAGCCAATCAAAAAAGCTGGACGACCCCACAGTGCTTTGGACTGTATCCTGTCTTGAAATCATTTCGCGAAATATCACTGCCCCTAGTGATAAGATTCCCCTTAACATTTTTGGGTATAAAACTAAAGTGGTATGATTTAAGTACTAAGGAGTAGGCCTTTTAGAGTTAGGTGGTTACTAATTGTTAATGATTTAATAAATTACACCTTACTGTATTAAAATAAAATCATCTAACTTCAATTATTGATGGTCTCCTCAGCGAAACTTTCGTACACATCAATTTACAATTAAGACGTCATAAAACATTAATAAGGCATGCAGAAGTTTAATATAACATTGTAATATTAAGACATACATAAAAAGTAAACTATCCAGCAATGGTAAAAACAGGGTTTTCCCCAATCCGAAATCTGTCACTACTGTTATACTGAAAGCAAACTGAAATGGGGTATGCTTTAAAATATGACAGAACTTGGCCGTAATAGAACAGGAGTGAAGCTGAATTGACATCAGCAGACAGCCGCCATATGTATCCAAAATTAATTTTAAGGATGCTGGTATAAGTCAGCATTCGTTAAAAAAATTTTTCACGTTCCCGAAAGCTTTGGAAACAGCAACAAGGTGGTTAGAATAGTTCGTTGTGCTAAATTAAGGTCAAACAGGGTAGATAAGTAGACCTGCAAAATTCGCGTGATTTTCTTACAGCAGANCTTTGGAAACAGCAACAAGGTGGTTAGAATAGTTCGTTGTGCTAAATTAAGGTAAAACAGAGTAGATAAGTAGACCTGCAAAATTCGCGTGATTTTCTTGCAGCACACTAAAATTTCGCCGTCTTATACATATTCGAGTCGGTGCAATTTACTTATTGGCTCCTGCAGCAGTCAGACCCAGAGTCCCTTTTGAATCGGTTGTACGTGACTGGGCCAGCTTCTCGTTTGTTGCATGTTATTGGTCCAAAGGCGTCCAGGCCGTGTCCGGACAAACTGTAGTCCAATGTCAAACGCAAAACAAAAGCACAAGTGTTTGCAGTCTAGTCTCCCTTGATATAATAACGAGAATTTGGCATGCATCTGTATAAGTGCACGGAGACGAAATAGCGCGGTGGTTCCTTTGATGAAGACGTGCCCATTATCTGAGTGGCTGAGCAAAGCTCCGGGAACTGGGTTTGTATCTCATTGGCTACTGCATGCTCTGAAAGGTTCCCTATTACCTGGGCTGCTGACTGAATAGTATGTTACCAGGTGCTGATCGGGAACGGCGTTCTTACACGTTGCAGGTCAGTGATGCCATTTTGCTGGCAGGCGTGGATGAAGTTTGCGTTTTAAGCAGCTGTTTCACTCCTGTATTCCAAAGTAATCGATGGCGTTAGTATAGTTTTCTTAGTAGAATTAGGTATGCAAAGTAAATTATTTCAAATATAAATTTACTATAACCTCCTATTTAAATGAAACATTATTCGTATATATATACTGAGTAAGAACATAAATCTAACAATAAGAAAACCTGCAAACACAAAACTACAAAATATAACTACAATCACTTTAAAAAAAAACCAAGTGGTTTACTGCTTATCAGAAATGATACCCACAGAACTGATGAATTGAATAGGTAGCTATTACCTAAGAAGAAAACATCCCCATTATTTTGGTGAAAATCCACTGACGAAAAACACTAACAAATGAGCACCCACAAACACATGAACATAAGAATTTTCTTGCCCTAAAGAGTAATATTTTAGAAGAAAAACTGCAACAATCTTGGCTAAATTATCGTCATGTTAGGCCTTGGCTAATTAACGCAGCATCTGGTACCTGTGAATCCCTTGTTACTATTCAGAGAAAGGGGTTGTACAGTATGATTCAATGAGTGTGTTCTAACGTTTCGTTATCATTCTTCAAAATTTTAATAATTTCTCATCTTAATTTACACGTAGGTTATATGACCCCATTGCAGATGCGCGCTTGTTATATAATCTTGTTCTTGCTAATATCAGTTTGAAATGGCAACCGTTCACTTAATACGGTCAAAATGTTTATTACGTCAATTTTAATTTTATTCAAATTACCACCACAGCGAATAATTTCGTGAACTGGCGCCTCGAGCATTGGCAGCTATAATCCCTTTACGGTTACGTCACGCTTTTCTGAAGCCGTGCTAAAGTTATACTTCCAGGATATTCCTCCACCTCGTGAAAACTAAAGCTGAAATAAGATAGTTACACCAACGGACAATGTACCGAATTGGTACGCGTTCAGTTGTAATGAGATATTGCATGAGAATTATTTCTTACTAGGCGATACCAACAGACACGTTTTCTCACCGTTTTTATTTATATATTTTATAAATGAAAACTAAAATCTATATATGAAATAAAGGTAAAACTTCAATTTAACGGAAAGTAAGGTACGTTCATGTTAACAGATGTATAAAACGCTTATGACACATCGCATCTTTAGGAAATAACTAAACAAGTCATACATGGGGTGTTTTTTCAAAGGTTTTATTTTAAAAAATTGTGAAGAAACCGCGAATATACTAAACACACCACGGTGTCAATTAATTCATTGACTGTACTACGCACTGAACTACAGCGTGCAAACGAATTAACTGCTTCCCTATGTTGAAGGACTTTAAAATAATAGCGAAATCTTCTGCAACATTATTAAAGGGAATTTTTAGTCTCTCGATGAGCTGTCAAACATATAATAAAGTGTAAAATGTATTCTTTAATTCCAGCCAATTTTAACACTATAAAGAAAATATTGTTTANGGGCAATGCAAATCAATTGTTTTTGAGTGGCCACTTGAAACTGTCACCCGCCCTCGTATGTCATATTTAACGTTCGCTCCCCCCAGCTTCGCTGCCCTCGACTCACTGTCGAGCCAGATTTGAGCCGGGCGTTTCTGCCATGTGTTGACTCATGTAAAAAAAAAAAATTCCTTTCCTATTGTCGTTATGCACCAAGTCGCGCACTCTTCTTTTACACGTAAAAAAAAGGGCTGCTTCTATTTATATGCAAATTTATCGCTGGCCACATTCACAACGTACAAATTCTGCCTCCCGGACACCCTTTATCTTCGTTCCTCTCGTCCCGTCATATAATTACCTACGTTTGCTCAGGTCGCGAAAAAACCCACGCAGGAAAAAAATTTTCCCCGTGTGTTCTCCTCGCGGCTAAAAAAATTGTACAACTTTTTAAGGGTCGCGATTAAAAGAAAAAAGTTGGTTGGGAAAGGAAGAGTAGAGATATTTTTGTAGGGGTGGTAGGGGGTTAAAAAAAAATCGAGTTAAAGTTTTGCGTGAGGGAGTGCCATAACAGGCTGGTGATTTCAATTTGAGCTTTTGTGTCAGCCGGATAGGCAGTAGTATTAACACCCTCCCCCCTTCTTCCCAGGCGGCGGCTACCCCTTGTAATACACCACATCCTCCCTCCTCTACTTCTCCAAACCCCGCACTTTATGTCATGCAATATATCGCTTAAATTCCACTCATCAATCATTTCAGTTTTATTAGTGCAGCTGTACGGTACCGCGGAGATGCGGCAGGAATGGCGAGAGAGGAAGGTTCGTGGGATGGAAGAGGGACGGTGGAAGAGACGGAAAGGAAGGACGTAGAGAGAGAGAGAGAGAGAGAAAGGGGAAACGAGAAACAGCTCATCCGAGGAACGAAAGGCCATGGTGGTTTGGAAGTGGTGAACCACCCCCCTGGAGGGGTGGAAGAAAATCCGCTGAAATTACTGGGCCCTCCCTGGCGCGCGTGATGAGCTACTGTCGGCTTCCTCGGAGAACAATTATTCCGCATGCGACGTGGTCGTGACGTCACCACCGCAGCCCTGATGAGCTCCGCGGTCGGCCGGAGAGGGCAATGCGCCCCTGCTACCCTTCAATTTTTTTTTTCCCCGGCGTCGCGGTAAATGCAGCGCTTTCCCAATATTTTGGCACGCACGCGCATATACAGGCTACTGAGTGTCATCCAATTAAATTTAACAAACTTTATTAAAATACCACCAGTATTATTTATTTTGCTAACACTTGACTCAACCAAACGTGTTTATCACATGACTCTCGACAGGTATGTTCTTTTATATATGCTGTTCACGGTAAACTTGAAATTTTTAAAGGCCGCGATTAAAATCTACTTATATGCACATTGCGTATTCCTCAACCGCATAAAAAATGTTTAGTGGCAAAATGAGAATGCTGTGTTTCGACTTGGAATTTTATTGTAACTTAAACAGTATTTGAGGGAGAAAATATGATAGTGTGAGAGGGTCTCAACCTCGGTCTTAACACACGGAGAAATACCGTAACAAAATTATCGCTTGCAACAAACGAGACGAGTAATGTGCGTATGAGACTGGTGAGGGCTCAACATTCCATTGGCTACTGCGTATTGGTTTCGCCGCACGTCTTCTGTCCACTTGCCTCATCAGATGTGTTCAAGAACGGTTGTTGTTGGTCAGTTATTTTCAAAAGACGCGGTCACATTCACGTCCCCTTATAACTAGGGGCAGTGATATTTCGCGAAAAATATTTCGAGATAAGACACAGTCCAAAGCACTGTAGGGTCGTCCAGCTTCTTTGATTGGCTAAAAAAAATGTTCTGGCCCGTGTTAACCGTTTGTGCACGAATCACGAATGTTCAGTATCTGAGTTGCTTAGTCCTGGGTGGATTGGTCAGAGACGGACACGACGCCAGCAGCCAATGGAGGTATAACCACAGCTGAGGTGTGTATATAGTATTGAAGTCTACTGTGTGCTCCGATTTTTACGCGAAAAGTCACTGGCCCTACTTATAACTAGGAACACCCCGAGTTTCGCGAAAAAAATTTCACGACCAGTTGCACTTCACAACACTATGGCTGAGATCCACTTTCGTGATTGGATTATTCTCGTGTTACGCGTCTAAGGTGTCTGCCGGCGAATCGCATACGTTCTGTATTGAGGTTATCGAATTCTGATTGGCCAGTCGAGTAGAAAAATGTCTTTTCACAATGGCACGCCACCAATAAGGAAAATAAGACTGATGGAACGCCCGTAGGACACTAAAGTCTAGCATGTGCGGAAATATATATAAATTTTAAAATTTCCAACTGTTTTAGTATACCTAAGTATACATAGATTTTTTATTTTATCAGTGTGAATTTAAATATTGGCCTTATAGGCATAACGGCGAAACAAGAATATTTGATCATGAGTTGTGATATTTTTAAAGTTAGTTAATTTTTTTTTAGTTGACCATAACATATTAGCAGTTGTTTTTCTAGACACGAGCATACTAAACTAGCCCTGTTCCACAAAACTACAAGATTAATAGTTTTCAAGTTACAAGTGCAGATAAATGTGGTATAACCAAATAAAGTTCCACGAAGCAGGTGATTTCACTGATAGATTTTACTATTAATTTACAAGTCAATTTAGCTATCGTACTAGTTAGGAGAGGTTATGTCAAGACGACATCACGAGAAGTGAAACTGGGAAATAGCTTAAGGACTAACTGTGGGCAGAGTGTTATTTTTAAATCAGGGAATTCTTGGAATCAGGGAATTGTTGGTGACAAATATAAAGAACAAACAAGTTGAAGAAAATTAATACACAATTTCCAAAAATAGAATCACAACACAAAAATGACTGAACTACTAATTAAAATCCTTTTAAAGTGATTCATACTTTATATTAAACGTACATATACTGCGTAAAGTTACGCAACAATGCGTTTCATGCGAATTCGGGTTGGATTTGTAAATGATTCAAACAAGTAAAATATCACTACTGTCGCTTGGACACACATTATTATCCTTAAAATTCAGATTAGTCAACCAAAATTACCTCTGGGTATATTTTTTACCGATTTCCAATCACCTGTAGAAAATTCGATGTAAATTACTCTTAAACTTTTAGTACTTATTATTTTATGAAACAAAAAAAAATTAAAGACTATATTTGTAACTTGTAGTGAATGGAAAAATAATCACAAGTTTACCAGTAAATATTTTATGGGAGACAATTTTTGTATTAGTTGAAATTGCAAGTAAATTCACTTTTATTTGTTAGTCCATACTTTTTTATGGAACACGTCCTGTTTATGTGTTGTATCGGCGAACTCATAGCATACACTAAAGAATGTATTTAATTATTCAAATAATTTTTTACGTAAAACAACATGAGATTGGCAATACGCGCATGTGTGTCAGAGAGAAACATAATATCTTTTCAGACACATCGAATAACTCAAACAGTTATAAAAATAAAATTGTTTAAGATAAAACACGTTTTACACTTCCGTAACTTTACTGAACGACGTAGTGTTAAGCAACGTTTTGTTAACCTCAACATGACAGTAAGCTGTACCGATTCGTATATACACATTTTACATTTTAAAATCCCCATTGGTGAGCACATTTACTTAGTATAGTAAATATTGTAACATACTGTGTTATATGCAATATATACTTTCTGAGAAACATTTGACCATACTATCAGTCTATATAAAGGCAATAAAAATAAATTAATTAAACTGTTAAGTTAGTTGTGTGCTTTTTCTTACCATTTTGTGCATTAAACTNGGTGATTTCACTGATAGATTTTACTATTAATTTACAAGTCAATTTAGCTATCGTACTAGTTAGGAGAGGTTATGTTAAGACGACATCACGAGAAGAGAAACTGGGAAATAGCTTAAGGACTAACTGTGGGCAGAGCGTTATTTTTAAATCAGGAATTCTTGGAATCAGGGAATTGTTGGTGACAAATATAAAGAACAAACAAGTTGAAGAAAATTAATACACAATTTCCAAAAATAGAATCACAACACAAAAGTGACTGAACTACTAATTAAAATCCTTTTAAAGTGATTCATACTTTATATTAAACGTATATATACTGCGTAAAGTTACGCAACAATGCGTTTCATGCGAATTCGGGTTGGATTTGTAAATGATTCAAACAAGTAAAATATCACTACTGTCGCTTGGACACACATTATTATCCTTAAAATTCAGATTAGTCAACCAAAATTACCTCTGGGTATATTTTTTACCGATTTCCAATCACCTGTAGAAAATTCGATGTAAATTACTCTTAAACTTTTAGTACTTATTATTTTATGAAACAAAAAAAAAAAAATTAAAGACTATATTTGTAACTTGTAGTGAATGGAAAAATAATCACAAGTTTACCAGTAAATATTTTATGGGAGACAATTTTTGTATTAGTTGAAATTGCAAGTAAATTCACTTTTATTTGTTAGTCCATACTTTTTTATGGAACACGTCCTGTTTATGTGTTGTATCGGCGAACTCATAGCATACACTAAAGAATGTATTTAATTATTCAAATAATTTTTTACGTAAAACAACATGAGATTGGCAATACGCGCATGTGTGTCAGAGAGAAACATAATATCTTTTCAGACACATCGAATAACTCAAACAGTTATAAAAATAAAATTGTTTAAGATAAAACACGTTTTACACTTCCGTAACTTTACTGAACGACGTAGTGTTAAGCAACGTTTTGTTAACCTCAACATGACAGTAAGCTGTACCGATTCGTATATACGCATTCTTCATTTTAAATCCCCATTGGTGAGCACATTTACTTAGTATAGTAAATATTGTAACATACTGTGTTATATGCAATATATACTTTCTGAGAAACATTTGACCATACTATCAGTCTATCTAAAGGCAATAAAAATAAATTAATTAAACTGTTAAGTTAGTTGTGTGCTTTTTCTTACCATTTTGTGCATTAAACTTCTACGCAGGTCCCTTCTTAAAACCAATCAAATTTTTTAAATACATAAAATTTCTTCTTCGCAAATGTAAAAAAAAATTTTTTTTTTTAAATTTTTTTTTACTTTGTATATACATTTATAAAATATATACGGTGTGCCCTTGCAATTACAGTTTCAGTGAAACGAATGTAACATGAGCTTGAGGTCCCAGAGTAACGGAAAAATCAATTCCTGGTGAAGCAAAAGTTATAATATCCTAAAATGTATTATCATTCACGACTCACCGTTGTCACCTATTCTACGCCGGCTAATGTAGTCTTGTGAAAGAATTCTTATACAAGGAAATTAAAAAACTTATTTTCTGAGTTAAATTACGAGAAACAAGATCAATTAAATCTGGCTACTTGAAACACACAGCAACACACACTCACACAAAGGGTACTAAACTTAATTACTTAAAAAAACACGTATTTGAAAATACTTGTATCATTTTTCGTTTCACGCGTATAGTTTTACGCCACGTAAAAAGACGTTGCGTGTTCTGTATCCCATCTCAGATCTACACTAGGCTTCAGTGTACACCACGAGAGTGTTTGCCTGACTAACCGTATAACACCTGTCAGCTCTAATTCTGTTTCTTTTGGAAACAAAAAAATGGTTGCCGAAGTTAGGCAAACACGAAGACAAAGCTTCCGGAGCTCATCAATCTCCTCCGTCGTATTTTCCCCCTCCTTTGAACCAGCTCCTCGGAGCCTCCGGTGGGTATCACGCTCGGGAGTTGTGGAGGCCGGACCAGCTAGCGTGCAGAGACTCGCCCGCAGAAGGACTTCAGAATGTGAGCAGTTCGCAGTAGTTCGATGCAATCCTTGACGTAGGTAAACTATTTCTCAACATCAGTGTGGTGATTAATTATTGGCATCGGCTTGACGTCTCAAGATAAGTTGAAGTTTTACCATTAGCCTTCCGTCCTTGTTAGTTAAATAAGAGCAGTCAAAAAAATACGTATAAAAGTGACTATTGACTCCAAGATCTAACTTTATTTCTGAAGGTTTTCTATTTTTGCATTTTGATTGTAATCCTTAGTTTTTTTATGATATTTTTAGGCGTGTATGTCTGTATATATATTTATATAAACACCTATATGTACACATCCCGTTATGTTTGTGGTTATGGAAACTTTAACTTAATACCCGATAATGTGCCATAGCAGAAATGTAATGAAATCAGCGACGTCTCAGACAATATCTGTTGTATGAAAATTTATGTATACTTTACTCATAAGAAATAGCACATTTCTGGTTGTTTGCAAGCCATAGACTTCGAGTGTTCGAAAAGAAAACATCTCCTGATACATATCTGGCTTGGAGTGTTTTTCTTTGACATAATAAATTCTGGCCAGCATTCAAACCCTGTGAATTAGTCAGGTTTACAGCTGCAAATCTATGAAACTTTTGTTTGAGACACAAACCCTTCGACAGGTGACAACTGTGTAATTATTCTCCTCTAACTTTGAAAGCTGCGTTAAGAGATAAGTTATATCTTAGCTGGAAGGAAATTCACATAATACGTTTACTTGTACCGTTGAAAAATTAGGAAATTTATGGGATAAATGTTTTGTACAAGTTAAAAATACCGTACTCTGGAGGGAAGCTGAAACATTACCATACGACTAGTGCAGAGCATTTCTGCCCATCCTCTGAGAATTGTCGCAACAGCTCAACGAGAGATTTGAAACAAAATAAGTCTCCATTTTAGAAAGCTGGTTCGATTAATATTCGTTAAGGCAGTAGTAAAATGAAGGGAAATTTAGTAGTTATAAGAGAGGAGACTGCAAAAACAAACATAAAATAAATACAAACTAAAACTTCCATTTCTACACGAACTTACACTACTGATTTTTTAGTGTCAACAGCTGTGGTTGATGCGAATTTGCCTGTAGATGGCGATGTGTATAAGCCACGGTAAATAATGTGGCTGACGTAGTTTTCCTCTTTCCTTGGTGGAACTTTACATTTGTTTTCTCATTTGTAAGGGCGTACACTGAACTCATAAACCATCATGATCACTGGGCGTGTATTACGCTGAGTGAACTTACATAAATCCCTTGCCCACGATAGCTGTGTTATGTTTCACCGTAAATAAAAGAGTAACTTTGTTTGGAAATGTCGTACTCTTTGCAAGGAGTCACCAGTGCGTTGCGAAAAAGTACATATGGGTGGATAATGTTTTGATACTTCGGAAGTCTTGAATATTTATATTTATTATCGCTCAAATCACAACAGTGTCCGGTAAATTAAGTTTGCCTTTACGAATCCACGCATATTTTAACTAAGATTTGACTGGGAAATTTTTTACGATAGGGATACTATCTTTCTGCCAGCGGCTTCGCTTGTGCGTATTGCATGAAAGTATAATAGTTATCGGAAGTCGGGCATAATGTATTTTAAATAGGAGACAGAGGGATCGGGGAGTAGGCGCCAGGTGCCGGCCAGCCGTCATGTTGTGACGTAACCCAACCGCCATATTGGATATGGCTGACCTTTACCTTGACCCGTGACCTCAACTGTAACCTTAAATAATCTTGAACCCAAAAAAATCTAAAAATTAAAAACATCCTAAAAATTTATATATCTATTTTAAAAGTATGTAAAAAAATTGTAAAAAATATTATTAACAAATTAATAAAACCTACATTTACGGAGGTCCCTCCACCACCCTCGCCATTTTTATATGGGCTTTTTTAATCGGCCTATTACTTGCCTTCGTTAATTAGTTGGCAGGTCTCCACCACCATCATCGTCTCCACCACCATCATCGTCTCCACCACCATCATCGTCTCCACCACCATCATCATATTACGTCTGCTGTCCATTTATTTTTAATATAGCCCACTAGAGCTTACTGGTAAGTTCAAATATTCCATTACGTCAGGTCGCGGGGAATCCACGAGAAACGTAATCTTTAGCAATCGCTGACGGGAAAAAAAAAACGTTTTTAAAGGAGACGAGGCCTTGCATATGTAAGACGCGTCGTTTTAGCGGCAGCAGCGACGGTGACGACAGGTGTGGGTTGGTACCATGTGCATTGTTCACGAGTTGGCAGCCGTGAGTTATACTTTGCTCTTCCTGTAACACTAGCTAAACACGCAGGTAACCGGCGGCGGCCAACATCCGTAACTACAGATTGGGATGGTGCAGGGAGTTGGGAAGGGGCCAATCTTGCTTCTCCCTAATCTCCCTGTAGGCTATATGAAACCCGTTTGTGTGGTAAAGGGCCACGCTTTGAATTTCAGCAATGATGAAAAACGGCGGTGGCGCCCACTCAAAGCTATCTTCAGCAAACTGTCGGTCCAGCAATAACTCCACGCTGGCTAACAAGACTTGGAATATTTCACACTTTAAACATAAATTCCAGCATAAGTATTACTATTTCAATCACGCCTGTATACAGAGATATCAAATGTGAAACAACATGTAGTAAAAACATTTAACGTTTACCCCCTTACACCATAGCCAATTTTCTAACAATCTACGGGAAAAAGAAAACCTCACACTCAAAGTGCCAAGAAAAAAAAAGCTTTAATACGTAAACAATGTACATTATGGTTAGCCGGGGAAGGACCCTACCAGACGAGCTGAGAAAAACTTGCGACCGACTCGCTAGCCGTTAACTTATCATCGCTGCCCTGCCCGGGAATAGATTTATTTTAAATGGGTAAATATATTTTGTCCTCGTGTTATTTTACATAAAGGGTTATCTATTTTATGTTAAAATATGACAGGCAAGCTTTGCATACCCTGGGTCGTTTTTACGCAGTTGCTACAGGAACAAGAATCATTAAAAGAGAGAGACTTATGGGTGATAAAACTATAATTATTTTCTGAAATAAACTCGTATAAAAGGACTTTGATTTTTCGGAAGGCATGCAATGTGTATGGGCCCTACCATTATGTAAGCTATTTTCTGCTGCTTGTTTTATATCACACATTGGATGAGCAGCAGCATGCAGTTTGTATTGGTGAGGATTATAATGGATTATTTTGTGGATTAGCATATGGATTGGTGTGGAATGCAGTGCTGATTGCTGTGTGGATTGGTGTGTGGACTGATTGTGGTACTAAGTGCGGTGCATGCAGTGGTGCGTGCAGTGCTAAGCGCCGTTCTGATTGTTGTTCATGTGGGGCTGATTGTGGTGGGTTTGGTGGTAAGTGTGGTGCTGATTGTGGTGCGTGTGGTGGTAAGTTTGGTGCTAAGTACGGGGATAAATGCTCTGCATGAGGTGCTAAGTGCGGTGCGTGTGGATCGCAAGTTAAAATACATTCCCCGTATTTAAAAATAAAATTATGTAATCCTACCTATAAAGCCAAAAGGTTGATATTTTATTTAATAATCTTGCTTTAAAAATATACAGCCAGGTCCCTCGGTATATTTCATCGCTTCTTGTGTAAACTGAACCGAACAGAAACTTTTTGTAATGACAGTATCTGCACTTTGCACCAAAAGTGCCTAGCACCATGATGGGCCCTCACCATGCTTCACCATTGGTCGTTGCAGACTTGAACTTTGTAATAAACACGTCCAGGTCCCTGCCACGGATAGTCGCCTACCACGGCGGGCCGCCAACACGCTTCCCAATTGGTTGTTGCGCGACTTGAACTCTGTACATCACCACGGGCGGGCCAATAGACAGATTTCATCAGAACAAAGTTTTTTCATGTTAATGCAGCGTATAAAATATGAATATTACCAAGTACATGCAAGTCACATGTTGTGCCAACAAGCTTTCTATACAACCATATCTGATCTCAAAGTTCAAGTTTAATTTTTTTATGGGAATACGATACAGGACTATAATGAAGACTTATAACAGCAGTTTGATTTACAACTTCTTCATGTACAGGAACAGTCTTCCAACATATAATATCGTGGGTATCCAAAGCGGAAAGATCAGTAAATGATGGATTAGACATATTATGATTTTACAGAAGAAACAAAACTCCAAAACACCACTACCAGGTTTAGAGGTCATGCTTTTAAGTCCAAAACGAAACATGAATGATAACAGCAAATAACTATTTTTAACACTTACAGCTTTCCGACAAAAAGTATCATCGTCCTTAGCTACATCGTAATTGGCACAAATAATATTACGATACACCTTAGAAGGATAATAACNCAAAAAGTATCATCGTCCTTAGCTACATCGTAATTGGCACAAATAATATTACGATACACCTTAGAAGGATAATAACTACCTTTTGTAATTTTATGATTATACATTTTGGTTTACATATTCTCTTAACCTAACATAATCGNACCTTAGAAGGATAATAACTACCTTTTGTAATTTTATGATTATACATTTTGGTTTACATATTCTCTTAACCTAACATAATCGCTTCGCGTCCGTGATGGGTGAATCACTTTTCTTTTTTTGTCCAACAAGCTGGCCTGGAATACGGTCGGTTATAACCAGTTTTATCCAGTTATTTTCGCACCGGATGCAGAGTTCAAGGTCAGTTCGGGTGCACTTGTCTCGGGGTCAATTACACTGGTGACCCCTTCCCCCGCAGTGCCCTAAGGACGTCGCCTGCCGCACGCGCTTCCTGTCAGTTTAATTTACATAAAACGCAGAACTGAATACCATACATTTGTTGTAATTTTTTATAAAACATTTTTCATTAAAATATTTTTTTATTAAAATAGTTTTTAGGGGTGATGAGGGGACGGACATCCAGCATGGCATCAAGCCCTAGCTGCGACGCCTACCAATATGGTGGATTGCACCAACATGGCCGCCGGTTGCGCTTGTGACGTCATGGTAGACAACTCCTACCTTCTATTATGGATCCAGTTGCCCCCGATGGAACTATATATAGCTACTACTGTAAATGAAATGCCATGAACGCGTAACCACAGGAAGTAATTAACTCGTGAATGAGAATAGTCAACAAATTGAATACTGCGCTCTAATAACGGGTATAGCATCCGGAGAAACTGTTTTTATTCCTGTTCCAATTAGCAGAGTGACTTTCCAGTTTCCATATATCTGGTATTTCCCTGGATTAAAAGGAAAATTATGATATTGCTGAAACTACACTGTTTAAATAAAGTCTACAGGATCACGTGTAACTTAATTTCCATTTCATATGCAGTGTTTTTGCGCTAGTAATATATGTGGAAATGAAATCTACGACAAATAAAAACGTCACCTTGCTCAAATTCCATTATCTGCATAACTATAATTACAATAACGCATTGCGGAATATTAATAAGAATTCGAGCATTAATCCAGATATAGTAACCTTAATGCAAGTAAACGAACATTGCCTTCTATATGACAATCAATAGAGATGTTAATTTTTGTATTTCACACAGTTAACTCGCCGAGTGTGAAATTAAATGGTTTAAAGTGTATTTAACCAGGCCAGTCATCTTCAACTTGCGTTATAATAACCAACATTAAATTTAATCGTAGCTTTCAGTTCTCTTGGCTATTGTAAAGTCTATTTACTCTTGGAAAGGAAACATTAATTCTGGTGTATTACTTAAAATTTTTAGAAGATCGGTTACTTTTTTGTCAAATATTACAAAACGGATTTTTGTGTAAACAAAATCAGAAAAATTATATGTAAAACAGATGTAAACTGTAACAAGTTGCATCGCGGTCTTTTTCAAAAAAATTACAATTATCTATACAACAATTCCAAAGAATTTACCTCCAGAAAATTTACAAATAAGCAGTGTTGCCTACAGTCGAAATAGTCTTCCTTTAGTACGTATCAACTGCATTTTCAAACGGCACATGGAAAATAGTTCCTTAATTTGTCAAATGAAGAGAGAATCATTAAATTTTGAGCACAGAAAATTATTCTGTTCATTCAATATGTAAACTCTACCACAAGGACAGGTTTTTTAAGGCCCGAAGGCCATCACACCCTCCATCCTCCCGCATTGCAACTGTACTCTGATGAGTAAGGNAGGCCCGAAGGCCAGCACACCCTCCATCCTCCCGCATTGCAACTGTACTCTGATGAGTAAGGCAATGCACGGCACTTTCTCCTCTTGGTCTCTTCGGGCCATTCACATTTCCAAGTTGCCGTTACACGGTATTCTACCGGTTTTCTCTCTTAAAAACCTGTCCTCGCCAATCTAGAATACTCCGACTTACTTTTTGCAAGCCTTTGCCTGAGTACCCTATTATGGGTCATCAGAATTTTGCCTGTTCCATTTATCAAACTCCTCCAATATTCTGCCAATTCTGGTGGCAAACTCATTCCAGAGTTTGTGGAATTGTTTGTTTACCATAAATGTTTCAATTCCCATGTGAATGCCCATCTCTTCCACTCTTGTTTCCATCCAGTTCCTTAGGCCTTCTGTCTTGAGACATTCAGTGATCACGTGTTGCATCAACTCCACATACTTCGCACAAGGGCAGCAATAGTTTTGGCATTTGGCCTGTTTGTAGTTTTATCAGTCCTGATTATTTTATGATTTGTGTATTTTAAGTGTTTAGTATGCATTGCCAACATGGCCAACGTCGTTGTGTGATCTGAATTCAGATGAAGTTTAGCATTAGCTGGTCTTCTCGCTGTACTATTGACGGCGAACGAAAAACATTCGACACATAAAAATTTTAACCACACCCTTATACCGTCTGTTCATAATGGTCACGCATTTAATTTTACGCCATTGTCAACGTTAATCTGTATAAACTAAGAAAATTCTGGCGCGTTTTCAAAAACAGCACCGCAGAAGTACGTTGTTACGAATTTAACGATTAACGTTTGCATGAGTTACGTGGTAAATACACCCGAATGTTTGATCTGGAAGTCGGCAGGCCATTCCCTGCTGCAATTTACTGGGAAGTGAACGAATATATTTGACGGCATGGCTAGCTGTTCGGCTGAACTGAGAGGTGGTCATCAGCCAAGTTGTCAATTGCCTAACTAGCACCAGCGGGAGGAATTACACGTCATTTCAATTTTTAGTGAGCCAGTGAACAGGGTTGCTCTGATTGGCCGTACGGCTAAAACTTGCCGAACTGCATAGGAGTCTCACAAAGGGGGTTATCTAAATAGAAACACACGAACTGTGTCTCTTCACTCTCATTCTCATTCCGTAATAATCAGAGTTTGATGTCTGTGTCAAGTACGTATCAAACCAAAATAATATAAAATCTAGTTATGTATTTAAAAAGCCTAGTAGTCGTGGTTTGATAGTTTAAAGCTGCTCCACTTTTTAAACGACGCTTGAGATATCCTGATTACGCTGTTCTCCTAGCTCCACGAGTTGGAACTTCGGTCGGAAAAACGAAACATGAACACGCCACTAGCCGGGAGTTCACTTCTCAGCGCTTACGCAAGCACTTGGTACCAACGAACTATTTGTTGTTTCAAGCATTCAATGTAACGAACTGACATCATTTCAACTATAAATGACCGCTGGGATTGGGATGAATCACATAATTTTCTGCATAAACCTACGATTTGAGCTGATAAACACTTCACTTCACGTGTAGACAACATATTAAAACCTCATTGAATTGCAGCTCGTTGTGCGATACTTGGTGCAGTTAGAGGAAATATGTCTGCTGGAAAAATGGACAAATTATATATATTTGAGACAGATTGGAGAGAGAACAAATTTTTTATGTATGTTCGCTTTATTAGTTATTCATAAAATCATTACAACTAAACATATCTGTATATACACCCACTGACATTAAACTTTGCACACGAAGAAGGAACCTTTTGACACAAACGAAATATTATAGCTGACCATCAGGAATTCCTCCCAGTTCATTAATTTCTCAAAAAATGGAGAGGAAATTTACGTAGATAAGTTCACTTCCAGTTGTAAATATCACATAGTCAGGATTAGCATAACGAGGTATCGGCCCGGCTGCGATTGTCTCACTGGGTTTTAGGAAGAAAACACCGAAGAATAAATTTTCCTTCCAAAGCGGATATTTTCCTCAGTTCTAGTACGTTAAGGATCTAAGAGTATGTTTACAAAGGCGATGGACTTGCATGATCAACCCTTTCAGACACACACTAAAAAATCCTTACAAACGTTTCTGTACGGCAAAGAAAACCCTTTCTTAGAAACGGTTTTGTTTCCAAAAACACAATATTGCTTTAATTTAAAGATGAAGATACAGAAACACATGTTTAGTGTCAATACATGTTTCCTTCATAAGTTTTTGTTTTATGCCATCATTACCTTCCCTTCTAGGCAAATAAACATTCTTTGATCTGATTTTGTTTGCAGTAAAGAAATGTTTACTTTACACCAAAGGTAACGGATTGGCGATATTAAATGTTTCCTGCAGTTCGCTGTAGTTTCCAGTACGTAACTGTTGTCCGAACGCAAACATTCATAAACCAATACATTGTGTAATCATGAAACTGCAACTGAGCAAACGTACAGTCGTCCTGCAGACGTTCAAGGTCATTCCTAAGGGCAGTGATTATCCGAATCACTTACATCAATTCCTCCATAGTGGACACATTGTATTCTGGCCCATGTTCCGACCAAACATTACCTACCTATCAAACGTAAATAAACCATATGAAGATAAATTGGTCGTATGGTAAAGGGCGTTAGACTACTTACATATGGATGCGTGGGTTGGAGTGTCGGAGTCGTTGCAGTATTATTATATTTTTTTGTGAACATAAATTTTAAAATTTTTTTACTTTTTTCTTGTTTAATAAATACTATTATTTTTTCAAAACTCAAATTTTCTTAAGAGAGTAACTGACGTTACCACAAAGACGTCAGCTGAGGTATTGCAACGAAAATGCAATATCATCATAGTCATAACTATATACAAAAAATATAAATAAACGTTTGTGTGCAAGTCTACTTTGGAGTGGTTAACATTTAAATACATTTTTCATTGCGGCAAAAAATAATGTTTTCCAGCGATGATGGTCTATGTAATTAACTTTGAACAGGAAGCAGAAAGTAGAATTAATAACGTGACCGTACACAGCAGAAAACAACATCCCATACAAGAGATATCTTTCGTTGTGCGATACACAGTTTGTTGTTTAGGCTATATTCGGCAGGCGCATAAACAGCAATTTCCAAGCGCATAAAGCACAAGCACATTTTTACTGCGTCCGACAAATGAGAGAGAAAGAGAGAGAAGAGAGAAAATGAGAGAGAGAAAGATATAGAAAAAGCGAGAGAGAAAATTTGAGAAAGAGAGAAAAATAGAGAAAAAGCGAGAGAGAGAAAAAAACAGAAATAGAGAAAGAGAGAAAGAGAGAAAAATAGAAAAAGAGAGAAAGAGAGAAATAAAGAGAGAAAAGAGAAAGAGAGAAAGAAAGAGAGAGAAAGAGAAAAAGAGAGAGAGATAAAGAGAAAGAGAGAGAGAAAGAGAGAGGGAGAAAGAGAAAGAGAGAGAAAGAGAGAAAGAGAGAGAGAAAGAGAGAGAGAAAGAGAGACATAGAGAGAGAGAGAAAGAGAGAGAGAAAGAGAGAGAGAAAGAGAGACAGAGAGAGAGAGTTATACTAATACTATAAAATAAATCCCATTCGCGGTACATCCTCGCTTTTTGAATCAAAATTTTGAAAAAACTTCCTACGTGTGACGTGTTTGGTTGTTTCATAAATATGACATACACTGAGGCAACAAAAGTCATGGGATACCTCCTAATATCGTTTCGGACCTCCTTTTGCCCGGCGAAGTGCAGCAACTCGACGTGGCATGGACTCAACAAGTCGTTGGAAGTCCCCGGCAGAAATATTGAGCCATGCTGCTTCTATAGATGTCCATAATTGCGAAAGTGTTGCCGGTGCAGGTGTTTGTGCACGAACTGACTTCTCGACTATGTCCCATAAATGTTCAATGGGGTTCATGTCGGGCGATCTTGGTGGCTAAATCATTCGCCAGAGTTGTCCAAAATGCTCTTCAAACCAATCGCGAACAGTTGTGGCCCGGTGACATGGCGCATTGTCATCCATGAAAATTCCATCGTTGTCTGGGTACGTGAAGTCCATGAATGGCTGAAAGTGGTCTCCAAATAGCTGAACATAACCCTTTCCAGTCAATGATCGGGTCAGTTGGACCAGAGGACCCAGTCCATTCCATGTAAAAACAGCCCAAATCATTATAGAGCCACCATCAGCTTGCACAGTTCCTTGTTGATAACTTGGGTCCATGGATTCGTGGGGTCTGTGCCACACTTGAACCACACCATCAGCTCTTACCAACTGAAATCGGGACTCATCTGACAAAGCCACGGTTTTACAGTCGTCTAGGGTCCAACCAATATGGTCACGAGCCCAGGAGAGGCACTGCAGGCGATGTTGTGCTGTTAGTAAAGGCACTCGAGTCGGTCTTCTGCTGGCATAGCCCAGTACATCCAAAGTTCGCCACACTGTCCTAACGGACACGTCCGTCGTACGTCCCACATTGATCCCTGCGGTTATTTCACGCAGTGTTACTTGTCTGTTAACACTGACCATTCTGCGCACACGTCGTTGGTCTCGGTCATTAAGTGCAGGCGGTCGGCCACTGCTGTGTCCATGGTGGGAGGTTATGCCTGAAATTGGTTACTCTCGGCACACTCTTGACACTGTGGATCTCGGAATGTTGAATTCCCTAACCATTTCCGAAATGAAATGTCTCATGCGTCTAGCTCCGGCTACCATTCCGCGTTCAAAGTCTTTATTCCCGTCGTGCGGCCATAATCACGTCAGAAACCTTTTCACATGAATCACTTGATTACAAATTAATGCCCATCCAATGCACTGCCCATTTATACATTTTGTACGCGATACTACTGCCATCGGTATATTTGCATATTGCTATCTTATGACTTTTGTCACCTTTGTGTATATCACAGACGTTTTATAATTGTGGTAACATAAAACTACGTTATTTTCAATTAAATTGAACTTTCACATATACAGTATTTTATCTCAGATATTTAAATATTTTATTTTTGATTAATATACATGGAACACAGAGTAATTAGGTGTGCTGCTAGTGCCTAGTAATAAATAGAGTTCTCATTGGAAATATTATTGAACTGAGTGCGCACGAATGCGGCGTGTTGTCCCTTTGGTGTAATTCCTGAGACTTGGTTAACCTTTGTTTGCATGGGGCGGAGGAATATCCTGGAAGTATAACTTTGGCAAGTCTTCAGAAAAGTTGGAAGTAACCGTGAATATACTATAGTACGGTTACAAAGAAAAAATTTTTTTTAGGTTGCAACAACTAATATTGCATTTTATATATGCTTAAAATAGTTAGCAAACTTGTTGAAACCGAAGTAATTAAAATGGATGAAATCGCCGCCTATTTCTCATTTTATTTGAAGTGTCTTTAAAGTTTTCGTTATCATAGATTTGTTGTTATAGAGTACGGCGAAAAATGACTGTTGACTGAGTTGGCTTTTTTTAAAAATCATGTGTCACTTTATATTTAAGTTTCGTGAACACAACACGAGGTTATATTAATATTTTTATATATTGGAATTACGTCCTTTCAACAAGATTAACTTGATTTTTTTATAAAATTTTGAGCAAATCATTAATGAGTTCTAGCCTGGAAATTTCATTTCTCTAAGGGTTCTGCTTTCTCCAATTTATGGAATTAGATTCACTATGACAATTGTTTTGGATGCATTAACAGGCCCAATATAGTGGGTCTTCAAAAAATTAAGACATCCTATGTTGAAGTAAATTTAGGGCCATTATCTGTTAGTGCTCTTGTTGATTCTGGATCTGTGCAAACCATTATTTCTGCGAGACGTTTTTAGAAATTAAAAGATTTGAGGATAGTTAAGTCTTTTGAACCTTCTGACGTGCAATATTATACTGCGTCAAAGCAGGCTCTGCCGATATCTGCTTGCGCCACTTGGAAGTTGAAAATTGATAATTTCTCTTCGACACGCCAATTCCTAGATTCCAATCAACTTGGTTTTGATTTTGTTTTGGCCGCAGAATTCGTGGCTGCTACTGGCCTACTACTTGATATTCAAGAAGAAAATATTTTCTTTAAGTTTATTCCTGACACAAAAATACCGTTGGTGAGCTCTTAACTAAAACAAAGTGTTTCTCCTGATTGTAGAGCAGAGTCCAATCAAATTGTAGATTCTTTTTAGCACCTTGATGAACAGCAGCGTTCTGCTACTGAGAAATTGTGTAAAAGTTTTCCTAAGGTCCTTACCACTAAGTTAGGCCTCACTAAATTGTTAGAATACCAGATAAAATTGCTAAACAAGGAAAATGTTAAGTGTCATACATACAGATTGGCAGCACCGCAAATGGAAATTTTAAGAATTCAAGTTAAAGATTCGTTAGATAAAGGTGATATTGAACAGTCTACTTCCCAATATACTAGTTTTGCCTTTTTGGTACCAAAACCCAATGAGAAATATCGGATGGTTGTGGACTCCCGGAAACTCAATGAAAATATTGAAATTGAATCAGTTCCACTTCCTGATCTCCATTCGGCTTTTAATTGGTTTGTAAAAGCACAATTCTCTATAACTATTGTTTTAAACGCGGCCTATCGCCAAATCTCTTTGTCAAAAGATTCCAAATCAATTACCAGTTTTTGTGTTCCTTGGAACTTGTATCAATTTACTCGTGTGCCGTTCGGCTTGCCTACGGCTACTCAAGTACTTACCAGGCTTTTAGATATTATTTTTCATGATGTTAAATTCACGTTTGTCTAAAACTATCTGGATGATCTTGTCATTTATTCAGAGGGTTTTGAACAACATTTAGATCACCTAAATGAAGTATTTTCTCGTTTAGAAAAAGCTGGTCTTACTTTTAACCCATCTACAGTTAGATTAGTAGATCAACAAGTTTCAATTATGGGACATTGGATTTCTTCCAGAGGAATTTCTGTTGATCCAGAAAGACCATGTCTATTAGAGATTTTCCTCCACCACGAGATTTGAAAGGTATGGCCAGGTTTATTTGCATGATTCAATATTTTAGCAAATTTATTCCAAACCTCGCTGAGAAAAAAAATCAGTTAAATTTGAATGGGGGCGAGGTGCAGTAAAAGACCTTCGACACTCTAAACAATGATATTATTCATCCTCCTGTATTGCGTATGCCAGATTTCAGTAAGGATTTCCCCCTTCAAACTGACGTTTCAAGTCAAGCTATAGGAGCTGTCCTGGCTCAGGAGATTGGTGGCTGTCGTCGGCCAATTGCATTTGCGGCACAACACGTGGATTTTAAAGTGTTATTGGAAATGTGAGAACACGATTGAGGCGCAGAAATAATGGAGGTCAGAATTCGATACTGCACCACCGCCATGTGTGACAATGACACGATTACGTTATGAGTTTAAGAGGTACAGATATGTCTGCGGTGTAAAGACTTACGGTCGCTCCTGGGTGAAACCTCTGTTGAGAGGTGGGTAGGCCGACGAGAAAGTGCTTGAGCATCCAACCAGATCTCCAAACGTAACAACATTTGATTTTTATCTGTGGGTAACTCTGAAGATGACTGTATATGCCACGTAGCCCTGAACACCGGAAGCCATGAAAGTGCGGTCGTGATCGCCTGTGAATCCACTCCCATGGAAACTGTAACTACTGCTTGTCGTTCTATTTAGAGTGTTACAGACGATGTTTTGCTGCTGATGGCGGACGTTTTTTTTAACATTTGTAACTGTTATTAACATTCGCTCACACCCAGAGTTTGGCTTATCTCATCAAATGCAAGCAATCGCATGAAACTGTGTTTAATTATTTCTGACATTCGGTAGGCATTCAAATACAAAAAATGTTGAATATAGTATTTATTTACGTCCATCTACACTAAAACGAGCTCTCTAATAACAAATAAACACTTAATATATTATGTAATTGCAATGAAATGAATGAGATATTTTGTTTCAACAACATATTCACACAATTGATAGTTACTTCATATACTTTAACACGAAAGGATATATAATTTATTAGTAAGATAACAAGAAATAAAAAAGGATTTTTTTTTTGTGATCAGAATACTTGGGGCACACGAGTTATTAAGACTCTCTGTGAACTCAGCACTTTTTATTTACCGCCCATCACCTTCGGCCATTGCGTATTATTTTGAACAACTCCCCTCAAACGAAACGTTACTGGTTCATGTGACGAAAAGTGATCATTCTTTACCCTTGCCAGTTGCCTACGTTGGGCCTAGGGGGTGACACTCTAGAGGTTCTTTAGAGCGAATATTCTCACATCACTGTTGTGTTGCCAACATCATAAATACTACGCAAATGTATTAGAGTTTATACATTGTAAACTAGCGTACAACCAGAATACCTTTGCTCAAATTCATTACCGCAAGATGGTTATAACAATAATTTCACTTTTATTACATAAATAACAAAACGACAATTTTGTGACTTCACAAAACCGTTGCACAGTTGCGGCCTATTCAAATTACTACTTTGTGCCCTACCTGCTGTTATGTTTACCAAGATCGTTGCTTTTCGGATTGGTTTGTTAGAAGGACGTTGCAAATACAAACGAGTTTGAGGAAAAGAGGAGTCACAGTTTTCAATGTCCAATTGTAGAAAATATTCTGAACTCAACCACTAAAGAAATGTATTTCAGTGTTCCACTGGATGAACAGAAGTTCCCTATAATCGTAAATGTTCGTGTCGTCACGGAAGCCAGGGAATGTATAGCTTTTATGTTGTAATCGTGTGCTCCGATGAATGTTTTGTTTGGCGAAAATCGCGACATGCTTTCAATTTGTAGTTGGAAATAAGAGCTCGACGCAATACGTGGCAGTGTCGCCTCTCTAATTAGTTGCTCCGTGCGTTGAACGAGGTTGGTACTTCACGAGTCTTTCTGTCGCACTATTTCACGAGGGCAAACGGAGCGAGGTCCTGAGCGACTATAACATTGTTATAGGTTGTTCACGGCAAAGTGAGCACTTTTTGAATCCCTCGGATTTTGAAAAATAGTCAATAAATTTATTTTAGTGTAGCTTTAGACGTTAACGTTCCAGTCCGGTGAAATATATATAAATTGCGTTCATTACTAACATGGCAATATTTATTTTAAAAAGTGATGGAAGGATTAAAAATGACTGATAGGAAAAAGTAACTAGGGCAAAAAATTGTGCTCATTTTACCGTTAACAGCCTATACGCGTGACCACTTCACCTCCGTGTCTTTCATATCTCTCCTTTCACCAACCCAAGGGCTGTGGTGTTGTATAGGTCAGACTACACGCCTCCCACAAAGGCGACCTGGGTTCGATTCCCGGCGGGGTCGCTCCCAGATTTTCACATGTGGGAATCGTGCCAGACAATGCCGCTGGTCGGAGGGTTTTCTCGGAGATCTCCAGTTTCCCCCGACCTTCCATTCCGGCACTGCTCCATACTCCGCCTCGTTTCATCCTCCTCGGGCTCTCAAGATCTTGATGTTAAGAGCCGNGACAGGTCATCCCCGACGACGTCTTCGGCCGCCGGAGGAGGCTAATAGATCGTCACTGACTGGACTGACGTCACTCCTGCACGCTGGAAGAGTCAGCGAATCGGGAGCCAGTGCGCGAATTTTCTGGTCGCCAGCTATATCGACACTATACAAGGTGCGACGAACCATCTCTCTCAGCTATAAACGTCACTGTGTGTCTTTGAGTCGATGAGTCTTATATCACCAGTAGTGCCGAGTGTGTACACCGAGTCTGAAGAAGACGGATGACTGCAAAGTCACTGGAGAGTGCACTTCTGTCGGGAGAGCACTAGAGCAGAGGCTTGGACTGGCCGGCTGGACAGTAACAAAGGGGAAGCTGTTTCATAATCGACAGACATTCGCACTGAAAAAAAAATGCTTTGTGGTGGCTACAAAATGTTTTGACGGTATTCACCCTGCCAAATTATTTTGTGGTGTACGCAACATTTTTTATTTTTTCACCACAAAAATTTTGTGGCGGTAACAAAGTAGTTTTCTTAGTGAGGGTGATATAAGTGGACGGCGATGGACATTCTGATCGTATAATTGCAAGTGATGAGTCCAGATAAAGTGACTAAGTATATCCACGACAGTGGTTAGAACTTAAAATAATATATATTGGCATTTGCATGAAAATTGCCCACGCTCAATAAAATAGTAAGTTTTAATAGTAGGGATTGGCAGTTATATTTTGTAAATATTTGTTGTATATATTTGTATACCGTTGTAAATAAATTGGAAAATTAAATTTATTTCTTTTGTTATTAATACCTCCGTTCCTCATAATCCTGGATACGGTCTAGACAATTGCTAACCATATTCACGTTCCAATTAATTTTACAATTACACTTTATCTACGCAATAATAATATCATTGCGCCCATGACAGTGATTATTTTGCATATGATTGAAGGATACAAAATAACCTGAAAATAGATCATAAGTAAATATTTCAGATGTGCTCCATTGACCGACAAAGTCTTTACATGTGGATACGTGCAGGAATCCATCTGTGTGATGCCAACTTTTTCTTTGCACATATAGAGTATAAATTCCATGTAGACATGTCTTAGAGGTTAAAGTTGCCTGGAATTGTAAGACGTGCATTAACTAGTTTACGTGTGAAGTGTTTTGCACTTTCGCTATACCATTCCGCATGGGAGTTGGCGAACACCAGTGATTTCTATAGTACAATATTTGCTAACATCAAGCAGACGGAGAGTGACGGTTTAGTTTAGGGACCTGTGAAAGTCCCGTTATCTTGCAGCACGCTAGAATTTACCTCCTTTTATGCATTGGAATTTGCGCCATTTGTTTACTTGTTTCTGCAAAAGTGACGACGTATTTGCCTTTTTGATTTGGTTGAACGTCAATGGGCCCTGTCAACGCCAGTTGTATCCGACTAGTTTAAAGCCATTCTGTATGTGCCAAAACGTAATCCAAAAAAAATCACTACAAACAAATGTGTATTTGAAGATTATTATGTCTTTAAATAAAATTGGGACTTCGCAATACTGTTAGTGAGCTCTTGTAAACAAAGGCATTGCCAGTTAACAGTTAAACGTTTTTTAATATCGGGCACAAGTATGTCGAAAAGGAAGGGCCTTTAAATTTACTGAACGAATTATCATATATGTGGAACATTAAGTCCTACAATTTCTTTTACGAATATTAATTTCGGGAAAGGAGTATTGCCAGTTTTGGACTGAAAAGAGGGAACGTACAATTTTCACATTGAGTAAAACATTAATCCTGGCGCGATTGCATCGGTGTTTAATAACATATTTCAGTTTCTCATCTGAAACTTTCTGCTCTATAGGGGTGGTGTTCAAGGAATCTCGGTACGTGGCACTTTTCTTTCAGTACGCTAAACGAAGGTGGGTATCGGAAATGCGAGTGATATTTAGGCAGAAGAACGTCCGTAGTGTATATATATTAATTTTAATAGGATTAGGTCGTATTGTTGCATCGGGATGGTGCGGCAATACCTTAGGGAGCGGTTNAGACAGATTTTTCAGGCACGAGTGAGAAGGGAAGAAGTATAGGTGTGTGTGCGTGCGGGTGTGCTCTAACGCGGGAGAGTCGGAGCAAACAACGACGCGACCCTTGCGTTCCCTTTGTTTAGACAAATGCACCCTTCCAGAACGGCGAAGGGAGGAGGAAAATATACGGCTCCCAAGTTTTACAGAAAACACAGCGAAATATATCAAGGGAACTTTTCATACGTTTCTATTTCCGAATATCGCGCGGAAGTTCGTTAAATTGGAGTGCTTTGTCAAGCATTGCAAACCCGGTTTCGCTGAAATGCTGCGAAGCATTTGTTTTGAATTCAGGACATTTTGTCCTTCCTTTGGAAGAAAAACATTCAATTGTTGAAGGGTTCTAAATATTTTAACGTTTTCAGTAAAGATTTTGTTGCAAATTGCATCCGTTTACTTTGAAATCCTGCTGTGTAGACAAAAGGAATTCCAATGAAACATTACGAATTTTTACCGACATGAGGTATCATAAAATATTGTCCAAGTTTTAAGTGCTTAATATTTTCAATTGCATGTACTTCGTTTTATCACATGCATTGCTATAGTAGCGCATGTTTCAAATCTATACCCCTGTAAAGCTTGCCTTCGAATTTTGTTCCAAAATCGATTTCTCAGCCTGGTTTACTTACCGTGTGTGCATACTTAAGCTCTATTTATCTTGTATTCTGCAGTAAAACGTCGTCACACGCGTACGTAAAAAATATTCGCAGACGTAGCAGAAATAACAAATATTCTCTGGTCACAAAAATAAAACTTAATTGCTACGTAGCTGAGGATTGGGCATAATTGGTCTCACAAATTTGTCTGCTCTCAGCCAATGGCAAGCTGAACGTTATAGCCTATGCCTTTCACCACAGGTCCGGTGAGTGCAACAGTCTAACACAAGTTCTTCCACACAGATATTTAATAGACTTAAAGGTATGTACATAATCCACAACAAAAATGTCGAACTTACCGAATAGGAAAGAGACGCGGTTTACCTGCGTACACCATGGAAAAGAAATAGCGTTACTCCGCAACAGAAAAATAGTACACACTGTGAATTACATGATAATACAAACATATTCTTACAAGACGCCAGGGGTGTATTAGAATTCGTGAGGGATGGAGGTCTTATAAAAATTACATAATTAAACTTAATTTGTGTTTTATTTGTAATGCTATAAATATTCACTCAGCTATTTTTTTCAGCATTTAACTACCTATCTCAACTATTTTTCTTGTTTATCTCAGAGAGCGGAGTATCTAATGTCTAACTCAATTCTCATTAGTCCTTATCACACTCTCTATATTGGTTACAGTCACTTAATTCACATTCATTATTTAATCTGCCTATTGCCACCATTTCAAATTTCTATCACTCGTGCATCAAGTTCAATAGTCTTGCCATTTAGTCTTACACTCCACTGTACCGATGCTCACAGTCCGTAGACTTTATTACCTCTGGTCACTCTATTCGCTACTTGTCACTTGTCACTTGTCACTTCGCCGTCTTCGCACACCTGGCTCTTAAGTCCGTGCAATTACCCAAACTCTACACAGTCTAGACTGTCTAATCGCAGGCTCGTTGTGACTTATATAAACAAGCTGACCCTATCCCGAAGGTTACCCGGACCCCGAGTCTCGTGGAGAGAGGCTGGGGGCGATGACCAGAACATTCTTGAAACGATAACCCCATAAATTCTATATGCTCAATGACGGGAGTACACGAGTCCCGATAGACTTATCTGGCAGGCGCGGTAGCTCACCTTTGTAAATCTCCGCGCACTCCTCGGGTTACCAGTAACGTCGTCGACACACTGCTTCGTACACTAGAGCAGGACTGCTCAAAGGAAACACTGCAGAGCAGCAGCACGTAACAATATGATTTTTTGAGGTTAGGGCGCCGCTAACGGGCGGGGACATCTATTGCCATNTGCAGAGCAGCAGCACGTAACAATATGATTTTTTGAGGTTAGGGCGCCGCTAACGGGCGGGGACATCTATTGCCATTGACAGCATTACACTGCAGGAGACCCTCGCGCAGAAATGCTGAGTGCTTAGAACATGGGCAACCGAGTTCATATTTCACTATTTTATATTCCAGTTGCACATTAAAGTAACATCCGGTTGGTGAATGTTTTACTGTCTGATCGTGCGACAATTTCTGGTACTGGAAATAAAACCAGGTTCTCCCAAAGGCTAGTCTTGTTTGCTACCACAACGAAACCTCGCTTCATTATAGAAATTACGATAGANTGCAGAGCAGCAGCACGTAACAATATGATTTTTTGAGGTTAGGGCGCCGCTAACGGGCGGGGACATCTATTGCCACGGACAGCATTACACTGCAAGAGACCCTCGCGCAGAAATGCTGAGTGCTTAGAACATGGGCAACCGAGTTCATATTTCACTATTTTATATTCCAGTTGCACATTAAAGTAACATCCGGTTGGTGAATGATTTACTGTCTGATCGTGCGACAATTTCTGGTACTGGAAATCAAACCAGGTTCTCCCAAAGGCTAGTCTTGTTTGCTACCACAACGAAACCTCGCTTCATTATAGAAATTACGATAGANAAACCAGGTTCTCCCAAAGGCTAGTCTTGTTTGCTACCACAACGAAACCTCGCTTCATTATAGAAATTACGATAGAACATTCATTGCCATAGTTTAGACACGGCTTATATTTCCTGTGCGTATTTTGGAAGGAGCTATTTAAATGCAATTTTAAGTTTCCAAAGTTTATCAAAGCTTCACATTAAAAAGAACATGAAATTTAATGTTACCTATCTTTCTTTTCGTATGATTGAGAGGAATATACATTTTTTGTAGATTTAATCAATTTTTTTTACATTTATGTGATGTTAAGTAAAACAGGTATATTCTAATTTTTTAATAATGTATAATTTAAAAATGTGTTACGCAAGTCAGCAAATTTAATATAAAATTTTAATATAATAACTAATTTAATGTAAATCCGTCTTAATTATAACGCCTCAATCAGGCGATAATGAAATCTCTCAGCTCCTAATGCATAACCTATCATTGGGCAATGTTACCGTGGGTGGTCCCATAACACAATAAGTTTAATTTTTCCCATTTGTATTTTAAAGAAATACGTTGATTTTTGTTACGTTGTTTATTTATATGCCACTGCATAATGATCTAGACATTTTCCATCGTTTATTGCGGTTACGGAATCTATTCTAATGTCCGTGTGGGACGTTTTTCCATAAATATGTTTGCTTACAATATTGTTAATGGAGCATATAATTTAAGAAAGGTAAATTATGGTTACCGTTCTCATCATAATGTTTTTCATACGCGAGGAACTAAAAGATTATTAGGTTACGAAACTTTCTGATTTCTGCAATACTTCGGTAAGACATACCAATAAAATTATATACCAGATATTTAAGTTCAATAAATATGTTTAGTTTTCTGCTTTCCAAATATTTTAANCTACCAAAAGATTTCTTTAAGTACGGAAACGATGATCCATAAAGACAGCTGCAGAGACCTACAACTTTCGCTGAAAACACACTCGCCGAAATAAATAGAGGATCGGGGGAGTTCGAATAAAGAAGATATTCGTTGTTTAACACATCGTAGCCGAGTTACACAAGTTCAATCTAAGTGACGAAATAGACTTTGGCAAATTTAGATTAATCTAAAAAAATTTGCGTTCGAATCGCATAAATACTTTCATAAATTGATTCACAGCATTTAAATTACGTGCTTGCTAAGATCAGCTGTACTTCTAATATTCACGACATTCCAAACGATGCTTTCGTTCTCCTTCGTCTTTCATATAAAAAAATAAGCTGCCAAATATTAGCACTCGTCATATTTGATGGGTCTCGTCGGCTGATATAAATTTCAGGGATAACCGTTTCATGTCAGTGTCGACTTTTCATTAATCAGTGCTGGCGAACGAAGCTTAGGGACAGGAAACTTCGTAACCATTCTCATCATTCTGTGGGCAGTTTACACACAGTTTTCCCAGTCACTACGATTTAGGCTCACATTTTTGTGCATGTTAAGGCATGTTTTGCAAATGAATATCAGTAGTATTTACATCATTTTATGCAACGAGATTAACTATGATCTGAATTTAATGTGTAAGGCATATGGGATTATATAAATGGGTATTCATCCGTGCAGTTTGGGAATCTTGCACTACAACGTGAAATTACATATTTGGTATTCAGTTTTTTTATTCCACAAGTAACTGGGAATTTGTTAGTGTAATTCCTTAAACAGTATTTTTAATACTATCACCTATGTTATCGTCAGAAATNATTCGACAAGTAACTGGGAATTTGTTAGTGTAATTCCTTAAACAGTATTTTTAATACTATCACCTATGTTATCGTCAGAAATATTGATAGTAAATTAGTTTTCGGCGGTTATGCATAGAAAAAAAACAATNATATTGATAGTAAATTAGTTTTCGGCGGTTATGCATAGAAAAAAAACAATGATCCCAAGTGTTTAAAAATTACAGAAATGTTTTTGGGGTAATATTTCGTTCTTAAAATTTGAATACTTCGAGAATAACATCTGCAGCANTAAAAATTACAGAAATGTTTTTGGGGTAATATTTCGTTCTTAAAATTTGAATACTTCGAGAATAACATCTGCAGCTAAAATTATAAATTCAGGGTGTGACGCAGCAGTCCTGTTTAAGACAGAAAGAATACTCGTAAAATATATGAATAGAATCATGGGTTTAAGTCTGACCATCCTGGTTTGAGTGCCGGATGTTTTTGCGTGTCAAATAGTACAAAATGCTTTTAGAATGGTGGTCATACTGCTAGGCCGGCCGCGTATTGAAAATGGGCAGCGGATGAACACCAGCATAGCAAACAGATGAATACGCCTTGAATTAGGGCCGCTGCAACCTTGGAAAAGTAATCANTAAAAATTACAGAAATGTTTTTGGGGTAATATTTCGTTCTTAAAATTTGAATACTTCGAGAATAACATCTGCAGCAAAAATTATAAATTCAGGGTGTGACGCAGCAGTCCTGTTTAAGACAGGAAGAATACTCGTAAAATATATGAATAGAATCATCCCAAATTCAGACTGGTAGGACCAAACTCACGGCCTACAAAATGCGTGTCAAATAGTACAAAATGCTTTTAGAATCGTGGTCATACTGCTAGGCCGGCCGAGTATTGAAAATGGAGAGCGGATGAACACCAGCATAGCAAACAGATGAATACGCCTTGAATTAGGGCCGCTGCAACCTTGGAAAAGTAATCAAGCGACAGCAAGAGTTTATGCAATTTTGCTGGTTAAAACACTTCAGTGAAATTTTGGAAGTTTGTTACCATTTAAATGCTTTTAACGAACGTTGTAAAAGGACTGAAACGTGAGATATGTAATCTAAGATATACATACAAAGGAAATTTTGAGTTCTTTTAAGTGTAATGGTATACTTAAATCACTATAATGACTCGTATAATTCCTTACTCCTTTTTTTTTTTTCTTACACGTGATTTTTCACTTTCACTTTCACTTTCTCTCTCTCTCTAACACTCTCTCCCTCTCTCTCTCTATCTCTCTGCAGGACTCTGATACAGCAACGAACGTCAGAAATAGAACAAGTGTTTGGCCTAATCCACAACCGACTAGTTTTTCAGTTAGTCAGTATCCAATTAAAAATTGACAGTGACTTATAACCAATTCCGTGGTGAAATTCTTGGAAGTCTGCTAATAAATTCAAAATTCTACAAAACAAATAAATGACTAAAAAATGTATTTTACAGGTAGGAACCAAAGTAGTTGTGTTAGAAAACGCGACGTAGTTAAAATCTCCTATTAAAGACATGTGCTCATGTTGTGTTACGAAATACAGGTACTGTACTACGTAAGCCTTGTCTGGTTGTTTTCTCTGGCTAAAAATACTATATAACTATATATGTCTATATGTTACAGTACATTTGGAATAGAATCANGTGGTTGTTTTCTCTGGCTAAAAATACTATATAACTATATATGTCTATATGTTACAGTACATTTGGAATAGAATCAGTACACCATGTCGTATCTCATTTAATAGAGACCATGCAGTAAGTATTCGTCCCCTTGTTTCAAAACGGGGCTTTGCATTTTGCCGTGCAATATTTTAGTTCATTTTAANAGTTAAAATCTCCTATTAAAGACATGTGCTCATGTTGTGTTACGAAATACAGGTACTGTACTACGTAAGCCTTGTCTGGTTGTTTTCTCTGGCTAAAAATACTATATAACTATATATGTCTATATGTTACAGTACATTTGGAATAGAATCAGTACACCATGTCGTATCTCATTTAATAGAGATCATGCAGTAAGTATTCGTCCCCTTGTTTCAAAACGGGGCTTTGCATTTTGCCGTGCAATATTTTAGTTCATTTTAATTTAACACTCATAAATGTTT
>NQII01006073.1:111002-133028 GCA_002778355.1 Clitarchus hookeri
TGTCTGTAAGGATAAACGGGTATATATGTTTGGTAAATTCAGGGTTTTGGATTGCGTGAGCAGCAGTGAGGATGATATTTCTTCACGAACTTTTCTTCCTCTTGGACGGTGGCGGCTATCTTGAACGTTGTCTTCATTTCGACAGCGAATTGACATTGAAATAGACACTCCCGTCTTTTCTAGAGCAAAAATTACACAAAGAGTTAACAAAATGAAAACACTTTCGATTCCAGAAACAAAAAGTGTTAGGTAATGTTATCTTATTGAATAATATTACATGAATTCATTGATATCCACGTTCGTACCCTCAAGAAAATGGTATTTAACTGAAGTAGTGTTTAAATATTAATACAAAACAACAGTTGTTGAAAACTATTATGGTCTCTGGTTCGAAACCCTGTGGAGGAAAACTCTAAACGTCTCCTTATTCACAACCTCATCCCTCATCTGCCTACCACCCGCCTGGCAAAGTTATTTATTAACGTAAAATTGCTCACACTAAAATTTTACCCCGAACAAGATAACTGGCTCTGAACAACAAAGAAGTACTTTAAGAGATTTGCTTAGCCAACCACAGAATATTTTGCGAGATTAATTTTTCTGATGTGGTACATATTTTATTAGAGTACTGCGTATGTGGCAATGCCGCGGGCTGACGCGCCCGTCAACATATCGTTGCGCCGTTAATTTACCGTAAACCGGGGTTATACTTTGCATCTGCCGGGGTAACGTTGCACCACTCCAAATATTGGGTTAGGTGCCATTTGGAGAAAGGGTATCAAATATTGACGGGTTAGGTAACATTCAAAATTTTAAATTTTTTACTATAGTCCTATTTCTTTGCCAAATTGCACCAAAACGAACATTTTGAGTGTTCCAAAGTTGTCCCTGCGGGTTCCCTTAATGCGTTCTAGGGTTGAGCGGCTGTTGGCACTGATAGCACCCAGAAGCAACAACCCCATGTTGACGGGATTTGTGGCACTCCACAACGGCCGAGGAATACGCCCGACGGCCGACGTCCGTGTCGCCAACAGACTCTCACGATCTGCGAGCTCTGACGTCCGTCTCCGAGCTCCGGTCCCACTACGACGATGCACACTTCCTTCCTGGGAATGCCATCACCCGATGTAACCGACAGTTGTGGCAACACGTTGCGTTTCTTCCGCGGTACCGCGCAAGGGCAAACTGGCAGCACGGAGACCTACGACGAAACCTCTAGCGAACTAATCCGTTCGATGGAATTGAAGTCTAGCCTCCACGTAAAATAAGCAATCTCTCATGTGCTCTCCTGCAGTCTTCATTTGACTATTGGCCTCTTATCTTCGCGCGAAGACAGTCTGTGGCATGAGCGATCTAATCAGAATAGTGTTAAGTTTCTCCGATACCGACCGTCCGCAATTCGCTGGCAGACACACAAGACGCGTAACAGTTAAAATGATCCAATCACGAGTGTGGTTCTGAACTGAAGTGCGTTGGAACACAACTTGTCCTGAAATATTTTTGCTGAAAACAGGTGCCCCTACTTAACAGCATAACAGCTCCCTTTTCGTTCTTCAGACATGCTAACAGCCAAAACATTGTCTTCGTGCGGCCGTGAAGATATCTTGAATGATAGGTTCACGTACTGGTTTTCTGCCTGTGCTACTCGCGCGGTTCGTATGACTGCCCGGAAATAGTAAACAAATGGTTACCAGGCAAATGTACATTTCATGGTACTGCATTCACGCCTTCATTGTGTGGCATTTTCATTGCCAGGCAGTGCAATAATCATATAGATTTTTTTTTTTACGAAATAAAATNACGGCATGTTCATTGCCAGGCAGTGCAATAATCATATAGATTTTTTTTTTTACGAAATAAAATAATTTATTTTAATGGCATTATCGATTAAAAGGACAACAGTAAAAAAAATATTTCGTGAAATAAATCCACACGATTACAGTTNTCGATTAAAAGGACAACAGTAAAAAAAATATTTCGTGAAATAAATCCACACGATTACAGTTAAACTGAATGATAATTTCCCGCTTAACCACACAGTTATAATTTCAGGTAAATATTTTGTGAAACGAGTTTTCATTTATGCTATGATGAACTGTAATTCCATATTGTTAAGTTATTAGCTGTTTATTATCTCAATTAATTTATTCTCTACAGCAACCATATCAAGTTGCAGATTATGTGTTTACATTTGTATACGTAGCCTTAACATTTAAAATTTTGAAATATATTTTTCTACTGCCATTTGTTAATAATTAGTCTACAGAATAAACGAAATGGTAATTTTATTAAATTTTACCATTAAAAAGTTGCATTTTTCAAAGGTCACGCATACAAACGTACGTTACAGCCAGACTACGAACTAATTCAGTCCAATAAGCAGTTGAGGAATTTTTAAAATTCATGCCCCTGCAGAGAATCGAACCCACGCCAACCTAACTGACTGCGATTAAGTACTCTGTCGCGAGACTGATAATTTAGAAACACAAACGTGGTTCGAGCCTTTATTTTTTATTTCGTGGAATGTATAACATATTTGATGTACTGTTTATACTTGATGCCTGATATAAAAATCCTTAAACTTATCACCCAATTTTTTGTTTGTTTTTAATCAGGCCACTTACAACAATTTGACAAACTGCAAGTAAACTTTATTTCCTTCCATTAAATTTCATATGTTTTAATGCCCCATCCATCTCTTAAAATAATATATGTATACATAAATATATATATGTGTGTATCTTTAATTTTATGCTGCAATTTTTCTGTAATATTGTGCAATTGTTTAGTTCTTTTTCCCCGTCTTACGTCATATGTGATGGGCAAGAAATAATCTGTGCGCCTGCTTACAATATACGATATCGTTTACATGAGCGGTTTCGGAGGAACGGCGTGATACGTCTACAAGATGTTTGCTCACTTCAAACGCCGTGTTTCTCTCGCCGGTTCTTCTTCCAGTACTGGGTAGAGGAGTAAGCTCTGTTCGCTACACGCGGCCTGGCTGTAGGGCCTCTGCGTGTTTACTCACAGAATGTTTCAGTGAAAGTGTGCAACAATGAAACTGGGAAGAGGGGCCGCGCCACAGTAAAAAAATTTTTAACGACTACAAAAACTGTTTCGTTGATGCTTTCCAAGATGAAATTTTGTTGCTGATAAAAAACAGATTGTGGTGCTCAATAACAAGTGGATTTGTTTATTGAAAAAACGTTTATTGGCTGCCACCGAATGTTTAGTTGGAATCATCCACAGTAAAACACTTTCGCTGCGAATGCAAAACGACATCCGTTATATTCTGTGCATGCGCTCTGGCATACTCGAATTTGGCCACCTTCTCTCACCTCTCTCGTCTCTGGCCACGACGCCATATTTGTTCGTGTTGTTCTTCTTGAATCGGATTATAAACTAATTATTGAGGGATTTTCTTAACAACTTATGAACAGATTATATCAGTCATAAATTCCAAGTAAGTAAATGTGACACGTAAACTACTCCATAATGAGGTAATANTTATGAACAGATTATATCAGTCATAAATTCCAAGTAAGTAAATGTGACACGTAAACTACTCCATAATGAGGTAATAAAGTGAAGTGTGGTGCGGCGAGTAACATCGACGAAGAGTACGGAGACGACAGGAGATTGCGAGCCGACGGCGCGGCGGACGAGGTGTTTGTGGTGTGAACGGACGAGAGGGCGTAAAACCCGACGAGTGAAGGCTACTGTGCGTGAGGGCGCTCGGAGACTAGAACATTGCGGACTGGTGGGATCTGAACTTAACTGATGTGGGACTGTATGAACGTGTGATACTGACTATTGTAAATATTGGAACTGTCAAACATGGACTTATAATTTATAAATTAATTCAATATATTTTGATATACTGTATATTGGGGGTTATTTTAATAATTTAATTGCATTAATATCTCTGAGGTAATTATATTTTACTGATTGAATTGATCAATTGTAAATAAAAGAGATATAAATTAAATGTGTGCACTTATTTGTAATAAATTAGGAAATTATAGTTACCTCGTTTATTTAATTAAGACTTCTATCCCTTAAGGAAACTGGTTTTTGCCCATTGATTTTTGAGAAATTGTAACATTACTGTGCTCATAATCATAAAATTTTCTTTCATTATTGGAGTTACATAGCTACTTTCCCATTTCTCAGAGACAATGAGAATTATGTCACTATAAAACTTATACTTTATGATTGTTCTGCAAAGTGTTAAACCGTTTCAAAAATGCATCTTCCTATCAATGGATTAGGACTCTTCAGTTTTTTGAAAGATATGTTGTCTCAAAAATTGTCCTCGATTTTCCACTGTCTATGTGTACTCTGTGCAGAAAAAAAACATGCATTATTACATTACTAGTGCGGTGACTGGCCCCAAGTTATGCACGTTTTATTTATACATTTTTGTTGGGTTTTGTTAAAAAGTTTTATGGCCAAATTACAGTAATTTTTTAAGAGTGTTTACTGTTTATTTATTCAAATAATGAGTTCCACCTTTTTAATTCGTTTTTGTGTGTTGCGAGAAAAATAAAACATTTTCAAATCGGTCCTTTTGTCAGTCGTATATGATTGCAAAAGTTCTGCAGGCGCAAAACTTTCACAATTAGCAACGCACGAATATTAGCAGAGCTTTTGTTCCTCCGCGTGATGTTTGAAAAATAAATCCCTCGCAGTTGACAAAGTCACACGAAACAATGGGGGAGGGGGGGGGGAGGGAGAGTAAGCAGCGCTTAGCCCAAAGGTAAACATTCCGGAGGTCGTGTAGGGAAGTCTTTACCCCTTTGGGGTGGAAAATCCCCTGCGCCATTTGACTCCCTCACGGAGAATTCTAATGCGGTTGGCGCGTGGGGAGGGAAGGCAGGAAACCCGTCACGGACGTAGCTTCGGGGCGGGCCCGGGACTGGCCGCGTATACGCGCAGTAAACTGGGCGTTATCTGCGAGCGGAGCGTCATTAGCGATGTTTCACCGCTTATCTGTCAATGGTCCCCCCCATTTGACGCGCGTGGTGGTGTGCGGGACGCTTAGAGGGGAATGACGGAGGGGTGCGAGGGGTAGCCTGGTTGATGGAGGTAGGAAATGTAGTGGTGTGTGGGGAAGCCCCTTCCCCTCCACCCTCCTCACAATCTATCGTCATCATCACCGGCAAACAGACAATATTATCTGCGGCGCCGCCACAGGGAGTTCCGAAAACGCGTTCCAACGTGCGGTCGCTGGACTGCGGGCGTCACCGCCGACGCTAGAATGCGGACCGTCCAAGCATGCCGCAGTGGAATTTAATCCTGCATCGTTGCGCGCGGCGGGCGACGTCGTGTGATTTTCTGTTATAAACTTTGTGCACTATGCCCCGAGTGTAGCTCGGGTGAAGCTTATCATGAAATAACTCGACGCCTGCAGTCGGAAATAAATATTATATAGTTCAATAGCTTTCATAGTTTTTATAACGATTTTGCGTGAACGCTTAAACTCATCGACAAACATTTTCGTGAACCAAACACCGCATTTATGTATTACCAAGCAAATGAACACGATGGACTCTAAATCCGGTTGACCATAAAATAATATTCGTATTGAATTCGGTGAACACGGTATAATCCATTCACGGTTACTTACAAATTTTCTGAAGTCCTGCTTAAGTTATAATTACAGGACATTCTTCCGCCTCGTGCAAACAAAGCTCAACTAAGTCTTGAAAATTACACCAAATGGACAACGCATCGCATTCGTGCACACTCAGTTACATGGTATTTTTCGTAAGAATTATTTCTTAGTTAACATAAACAGTAAACCTATTTTCTGCCTGTTTTTATTCGCATTAGTTATAAACAAAATATTTATGTATGTAAACAGAATATGAGTAGATGTTCAATTCCACTAAACTTAGGGCACTTTTATGTTACCACGAGTATAAAAATCTTGTGATACCTGGCATATTTAGGAAGTAACCAAACACGTCATACATGGGGTTATTTTTTAAATGTTTGTTTCAAAAAATGTGAAGTAACCGCGAATAGACTATATTATTTTGGCAGACAGCAGGCTAATAATGAACGCTGCAGGGCCCGGTGTACTGTACAGGGAGACTTTAACTAGTTTCGTGGTAACATAAGCTGTGTACTATAAACTGGGCACATTTAAACCCTGCTTAAGTTCTATTTGTATAGTCTATTCGCGGTTTCTACACACTTTTTGAACCAAACCTTTGAAAAAACACCCTATGTATTACGTGTTTGATTGTTTCCAAAATACATCATGTATAACATGCGTTTTGTACTTGTGTTAACATAATGCTACCTTATTTTTATTAAATTAAACGTTTACTTATATTTTATCTATAAATTATAATATATAATTTTCCACCAATTTGATTGAATATAAAGAGGAAATAGATATGTGTTTTGTTNGATAAAGAGGAAATAGATATGTGTGTTGTTAATGCCCAGTAAGAAAAAATTATCATGCTAAACTTTATTACCTTGAGTGCATCTCACATCAGACCTGTTCCAATTATCACGACAAACTATGAATTCCCTTTTTAGTTTTTTTTATGTTTTTTTTATACTTTAACAAATAAAAAATATATCCTCCCACCACTCGGAAAACACTGTCCTATTTTTTCTAAGACGGAGAGAAAATTAATATATTTTTATTGTTTTGGGCTTCGATACGTGTCTCTACGTCTTACCTAACAATTATAGATCGCTTAAAATTCTGTGCGGGTTGTGCATGAATACTTATGTACGAACTGCTCTAATAAGCTTCTAAAATGTTCGCTATTAATAAAATGGTAAGCTTCATATTTCATCCCGACTCCAGAATAATTATTCTAAACCATACGTTTCGCCTTTATAATACATTACTGAAACATTCTCCCATCACGAAGTGAAAACAGCATTTTTTTTTCTAAATCCGATAGAAACATTGTTTTTCAATACTTTCAGGAGCCCCTCCCCCCTAGGCCTAAACGATGGATATTGCTTAAATGTGTATATTAGGAACGTAAACAGACAGAAAATCACGTACAAGATTCGTTAAAAATGATCCAATGACATGTCGGTCGGTATTCGAATTGTGAACCTCATCACCCTAATCGTCTTTATTCTTAGTCCAAAATTGATCTAACAGCCGAATTTATTTCAGAGATATTTAATAAAGTGTCGCTTAGGTGTTTCTTCCATGAAAAGCCAGTTTAAAATATTTTAAATATCTTGAGAATATCTTACAAAATAATATTCGTAGCTTGTCGAAGTGAACCATAATTGTCCAATAAAATGCATTAGCAAAGAAGAGCTATGAAAACGACGTTGAAGATAACACCCGCTAGCAGGTTGTAAGCTTCAGTACAAGTTCGGTGAGATTTCAAATTATTCTGGTAGACATGTAATTAATCAGCGTAGCAACATTTGTAAAAATGCACAATAATTTTGCCATACATCATTTTAATTTCCCTCAAATACGGCGGCCTAGGAAAGAACATCGAGGAGAAAACCATATTTTAATTTCACCCGTTGGAGAAATGAGGAATTCTTAATTGCTGGAGAGCGCGCCTCTTTATCTGCCAANGGAATTCTTAATTGCTGGAGAGCGCGCCTCTTTATCTGCCAACTGCGTTCACGGTAATGAGGTGGACTAAGGCGTTTCGCCCATTTGAATAATCCCCCTTCCTCAATTTATGAGCTCGCCGAGTTCATTTGCCACTGCAATCAACGCTTCATAGATTTTCGCTATGGATTTCCTTAATTTNTGCTATCCTGGCGGTTAACTGCAGCGAGTAAATCATTTAAATGCTCCTGCGTTGCACTTAATGTTTTTTGTAATGAAAAAGATTGCCTTAATTGATATTTGCTGAGACGTTTGCTAAATAGACTCTCCGACTACTTCCAAAACTTCAAAACTTTTAACGACAAAGCTATTATAAATTTAATTTCATACGACAGAATACGATACCGGTATTCGAAGTCTCATTATTCTCACAGCAGTATGATTGTGTTACTCACAATTGCCAGAATATATGTCGAAAGTTGTGATACTCTCAACTGCTTTTGTGGGGTAGAGGGTATATAGTTGTCCGTCCCGCAGCGGATCCGGTTTGATTCCCAAGTGATGGTGGACTCTGACTCATCTCCAAACTGCGGAAGGTGACAAAGAAACCATTGCAGCATCATTCCTCAAAGTCGCCTTGGGCATGCCGGGACTCCTGCCAACCTTAAGGCTGCCGACATTCAAGATCATCAATATCACGGAGTACTTACAAGAAGACAGATCTGAAACAGTCGCTTATTACTAGAGACCGGGAAAATTCGCGAGTTCGATGACCTGCAGACTAAACTCTATAGTCTTATGTACAAATATGCCGATATCGACTGTGCATTGGTTGTATGCTGTCACAGTGAAAGGCAACGATTGGGCCAGCGTTCTCCAGGAGGTGCCAAACACCATGTAGACCAATGGCTAAAGTTATGTAAACACACGTGTTTGGAATTCTAGCTTGTCGCAAAATGAATCCGCGAATTCTTCAGGTCTCTACTTATTACGTGAATTCCAGCCACACACGCCAATAAAATGCGTCACTGGTTATCAAATTGGTGGAACGCCGATCGCCAATCAGAGCCTGGTAACGTATTCACCGGCAGGCTAGCCAATAAGGAACACTCCGCAGCATGCAGTAGACGATCAGACACACGGTCCGTTCCCAGGGCTTCGCGCAGCCAATCAGAGACAGAGTACGCCCACACCAATGAAACCACAACACCATTACGTATCTGTGTACCCATCTACTCTGTGGCAACATAGGGGCCGCGGTGGTTAAGTGGATAGACTGCTCGCCTCCCAACTAAGCGAACTGGATTCAATTCCCGGCAGGGTCACACTCGGATTTTCGCATGTGGGAATCGTGCTGGACGATGCCGTTGGACGGCGGTTTTTCTCGGGGGTTCCCGTTTCCTCCGCCCTTGCATTCCGGTGCTGTTCCATTCTCACCTCACTTCACCCTCATCGGCTCTCAACACCTTGATGTTACGAGCCGCCCAAATCTCTCCACTCCACTGTGAAAACATCATCACATTTATTGGTAATTACTCCAAAGAGGGTATTGATAGCTACTCATCAAAATATTGTCATGTCTTCATCAGCATGCCTGTATGTTTGTATGTATGCTATCAGTGAGTAAGTTTACGAGACTAGTTTCAATATCGTGACAATATTTGGTCAATGCAAGTAGTTACACTCATCGGCAAAAAATTTACAACCACAAGTAAGCAACCTACAGGAATGAAGCGTGGTTGATAGGTTTGACAATATGTGGCATGCAGATGATTCACGTTTCACTATCGGCCGTGTAAGTGACGTCAGCAAAGGCGGGGCCTTATTGGTGTACATGCCGGATCGTATGAGATCGTCTTGGCGTGCATTCTTTCCATTTTGACTAGTGTTTTGCTGTGTTGGTAACATCCCTTCAAAGTGTAGTATGACTCGGAGACGAGTTCAACAACACTTCGAACAGTTGGACGCAATCGAGAAGGGTTCGCATTTTCGGGCTGCGGGAAGCCGGGGGGCCATTTCGCCGTATGTGGATATTGAAGTGGGACACTGTTGGCGCCAATGGATAGTGCAAACTCAGGATCTGGGAGACTGCTATGAACCCCGCCGAGGTAGAACTGACGGATGTCTGACATGCGCGGGTTGCCCCAGCCAGCACTTTTGCAGACATTCAGTGAGCAGTGATGCCCACCCTGCAGAATCCTGTCAGTTACAGTAATCTCGTTAGACTCGGCTGCGCAACGCAGGACTACGTGTACGGAGACTGTTACGACGACCACCCTTAACACTACAGCAACGTCGCCACAGACTGCATTTGTGCCGCGACCGACTGCCATGAAGCAATGTAGAATTGTAGAGGGCAATTTTCTGTGATGAGTCCCGCTTTTGTTTCGGCGGCAACGACTTGACACATTCGTGTGTGAAGCTAACGTGGGCAGCGCCAAGATTACCTGTTTGTTACCACATGTCACGATTATTCAAAATGTGGTTTATGCGCGGACAGCGCTGAGCGTGTGTGGCTATTTATTTAGTTCTTGAACGACACCTTTTGTTTCTGACGCCATTAATGAGCCACTGTCAACCCCAAAATCTACGCAAAACTTTAAATCTAAATCAAAGTTATTGGGGATATACTCTACGATATGGCCTAAAGCAACTCCATTCAAGCGACGTTCTCCTCCCTCTGATTTTATATCTTCCTCTCGAATCATATCGTAGACATTAAAAAATGTAATGACATTTTCTCTCAGGACACGTTCATGAAAGTTTCGCAAAGATATATTCAATTGACAGATACTGCAAATGTCTGTTGTCTCGTCGAACATTACAGAGTAAAACTCTGCTCCTTTAACACTTCTTAGGATAGTATATTGCAGACAAATAAATGACAGCCCAATTTCGTGGTTTAGGGCGCGCTCTCGTACGACGACCGATCACCGTTGATCTGCATCACTGGCACTTTGACAACCCAAGAGGTACGTTCATGATGCACTGAAAATAGTGGCCCTGTCGTGTGTGGACGTTGACGCCAATGATCAATTTCAAAATGATAACGCTCGTCGTCAAACCGCCACCGTCTGAAGGACGTGCCTTGAAGCCGCGGTTACTNGTATCCCCGGTTGAAAATGTGTGGGATGATGTGGACCATTCTATCACGATTCCGCCCCGACTGCAAAATCTGCTGAAACGGTGAGCGAATATTCAAGTTGCATGGGAGGGATTATCTCAGGACGCCATTAGGGATCTCTACACTTCCATACTGCGAAGTTTGACGGAAAGCGTCCTCAAACATGGTGGCTGGACGTCTTACTGATAGACGCATGTCTAGCGCAAAAAATATTGCTCATTCCAGTCTCAATTTGTTTATATTTCTTGTTTGTTCTCGGTTACTTTTGCCTTTCTTCCAACACTCTCTTATGGGTGCAACAATTTTTTTTGACGGTTAATGTATATTGTGGTTAACACAAAAACAAAATTCGAGCAGTTGCCTCGAAGATTTTCCCCAAGAAGTAACTAAATAAAGTCGTTAATTTTATATTATATTTTACCAATACATATAAAGTACGTGACGTTCTCTTGAAAGGGATATTCACAAACATGCTGCTAGAAAGACAACATAACATGGATTTGAAATTTTTAAAATGTATTTTCTACTACTATCAATTATTATTGATTTAAACTTAATTTATTACATTTATCATTGCGTCTATATTTTTTTATATTTTTTTTTAATTATTTCAAAATAATTTCACAGCCATTCTAAATAACTAAGTAGAGCTATATTTAGATATATATCACTTTCAATAATTTATACGCTGGAATGTTAATACTAATAAATCATAAAAGTGGTTGTGTAGTTGTATATACTGATTATTGCAAATGAATATCTTGACATCCTCGACATCGTAACATGGAAACTTCCCCATGCTTGACTGTAGGAAGCAGGCAGTCCTACAGTCAAGCATGGGGGAGGTTCCGTTATGATTTGGGCTGCTATATCGTGGTATTCAGCTGGTCCTCTCATGCACATCACTGGCAGGATTACTGCGATAAATATCTCGACATCCTCAATGATGAAGTTCTTACTATGACTAACATGTTGCTGCCAAACACAGGCATATTCCAAGATGATAATGCGCACATAAACACAGCCAAAAAGGTTCGGTATTGGTTTGAGGAGCATCAGAATATCATCAAGCATCTTCCCTGGCTAGACCTCAACATAATTGAACCGTTATGGGAAATTTTAGGGCAGACAGTGAGGAGCAAATTTCTATCTCCAACATCATTGCAGCAATTGGTGTATGTTTTGGTACAAGAATGGGACAACATTCCGTTGGAAACTATTCAGACACTCTACGAATCTATTCTGCGAAGAATTGCAGCTGTTCTAAAAGCAAATGGTGCCCCAACAACGTATTAATAAATAAATATTGTGTATATGTCAGATTTTAATATTATTTTGTCCATCCCCTATATATATATACATATATATAAATATATACATATATACACATATATACACATATATACATTTACATATATATATACATATATATATGCACAAATACATATATAAACATACACACATACACACACACACACACACATATATATATATATATATATATATATATATAGAAAACGTGTTTGCTTATAATTCCAGCACAGTTGCAATGTAAAGATTCTCTTGAAGAGATAGATGGGGGATGAAAGTCTATAAAATACAGAAAAAGGAAATAAATATTACGTGACTGTTGCCGAATCGTTAGAGTGGCCTGGTTTTCACGTGATATGTTTATAGAAGATCAGGGTCGACGTGAATTTTTACGTTTCTAGTATAAATAGTACATGGAACTATACATATAAACGTATATAATTTTCGTACATTTTAAAACTGTTCGAAAGAAATATGCAGGCTTGAACAAACATTGTTCCTAAATTATTACTAGCCTCATGATACAAGCCTCTGTCACATCAACATTAGTATTGCAGCTCTTTATAACTCGCACTAGCATATCGATAAATATCACTATTAGAGGCCGAGGCTCGAACTGTGTCACTTTGTATATGAGAATTACGAATTTATATGAAAATATTAGAAGTTTTTTAATACTTTCTTAAATATTCTTGTGCGTTGGCACATCTCTGTGTGAAGGCTCGAGGATCTTTATCCTAACTTTAGACAAGTGCCGTTCAACTTTTTAGTATTAGAAGTTTCATGAAAATAACAACAAAACAAAAATGTTTAAAAGAGTGAAAATATTACTTCCCAGTTAACTTACATTTTTTTTTGTCGGAAGCCATACAATCAAGAAAAACAAAAGTGGAATGTTTTGTTAAAATTTGCATACGCAGAATATTTCCTCTGTAAGATACGCTTATTTCCAACGTACCTCCGTTCAGATGCGTAGCTATAAAACAGCACGAGGCACTCGTCTCTCCTGGTTCCTTTCTCAAAAACTTTGTGTAAACTTCGATCAACGCCGCGCAGGCTAAAATGCCAGCTAAATTTTAACAAGGTGGTGAAAACATCCTATTATCGGATTTTTCCTTCACATTTCCTTAACAGCCACTTACTTATAATTCCCTAGCCATTGGAGAAGAACGTAACTTCCCTTATCAGCTGTTACCAGGCTTCCTGTAACAAGCAACAGCCTGGGGAAGAGCGGCCCAAAAACCACAACTCTTTCGGCATCTCTTGTCGCGTACCAACTTCTCCCATACAAGTCATAGAAGGGCATCCGCATTTTTTTTTGTTCCATATTAAATATCGTTTTGTTTTTCCCTTCATTTTACAGTTTAATTTAAACGTAATTTTTTTATGGTAAACAATTTCGTTTTGTAGGGAAACGTTGCAATTAAAAAGCACGTTCAAAAATATTTGCAGTAATGGAATATTAAATATGCAATGTACAAGCGCAATTAATTCTAAATCAATCGGACACATCTATATTCAAGTTCTGTCGTACGTTAAATATTTCAAGTTACTTCTGGTGTATTAACGAAATCCAAACAGCCAAAAGAAATGTTCCAAAACACAATAAATACGAACATAAATTTAATTTTGTTTAAAGAATGCTTGTATTATCTGCTGAGTAAGTATAAATCATATTGATTGGGAAAGTTGACATTTTTATGAACTTAAGAATTCTGTGATATTAAAGTTCTGAGTAATTTACAATTTAAATTAGCAAAATTATTCATATTCACAATGCTTTTTTCATAGTATTACACATCATACAAATAAAGTTAAACATTTTAATACACAAAACTAAGAAACTTCCAGTAAATAGTATAAAAAGTGTAATACTAAAGGTAATAATCATTTATATATGCGTATTTTATGTAGCTTATCTTGTGGTACATTTTCGCTGATAAACTGTTTTATATTTATAAACGATAAATTCGTCATATTACTGTGTTTAAAAATCAAAAGCATTCATTGGGAAAATAAACTGAGCATATCTCATCACCACCAAAATGTGAATAATATACTTCGCATCAAGGTTGCAAAAAAATTACGGGAATAAGCTTGCAAGTGCATTTCTGGCTCTCTCTTAACTGTATCGATTGACATACTATTTGCTATGACCAGGAATACAAAACACTTCTTAAGCAATTTTTTTAGGCTTGTCGTAAATATTTTATACATTCGGAGAAAAACTCTTACTTAACATAACGTGTATATTTAAAAATGAATTTGTTTGTTAATTTAATTTATTAAGTTGAATTTAAATTCCATACTTTTAAATATAAATAATTGTATTTTAACGACCAAATATAACAGCCATAAACGTTGCATGAAGGTACGTAGGTATTTCTTCGCGAAAAAAATTTTGTAATTATAACACTAACTTCATGTCTGCTAATTATTGATTCACACACACATACACACACACACACATTATATATATCTCTAAGTATGCGTAATAGTACCCACGCTCACAATTGCTAAATATGCGTACAGATGGTTACTTGTGCAAAATTACAGCATAGTTTAGTTTTTGGCTCGTTGTCTAACGTGGTTCTCTTTAANGTTCTCTTTAAAAAAAAATTTGAAAGAGACAGACGGAAAACACCATGAGATTCGTTCATTACCATAATCCTCGATAGTGGATTTGGAAGTCAACAATTTCCATAGGAAATTTACTTTAAGACGTCGTATGGTACAAACAATATTAACTCTCAATATTTAAAAGATTACAACGCCAAATCAGAGCTTGAAAAAGGCTATGCGTGAAATGTGTGTGCGCGTCTGTAGAGCTAAATATTTGATTGCCTGCATTTTACAATTTTTATCTTCGCTGTAAAGCTGCAGTGTCTCACGTTACAATTAAACAACAATAACTTTTGTCGCCCAGAAAAATTCTATGAATAAATAGGTAGAAATCAGAGAGACGCTACGATCAGAAGAGAACTGGCGTCTGTAGTTGTTCAAAAAGTGCGAATTATAGTAAACGAGTTGGTAAAATAGAATTGTATTTTAGTTTCAAATAATTTTTGATAATCCTAGAAGTTATTGTACGTAACACTGCATCCAGTATTAACGATGGCAGTCATCCCCCCAACGAATTTATTCGTGGTTCGTTCAAAAATTAGGTCACAAATAATTAATATAATTACATACTTATTGATGGTGATGAATATATTTAGTATCAATAACTAATTTCTCACATATTCCGGAACGTATATAAAAGATACGCTTTACGTTAACACTTTTGCTTGGACTTTTATCAGTAACTAGCTTACCACTCGTGAGTTCACTGCACTCTAATCAGTGAATACCAGGAAATAAATTGATCAGTAAAATTTTAGTGAGTCAAATGGAGAAGTTTCAACAAATCTTCAGTCAAATTCGCTGTTTCGGAGCATTTTTAACTAGTTCGATCCCAGAGTGTGGTTTTACCAAAAGCCCACTGCGGACAAACAAATTTCAGTGGCGATTCCCATCTGACTAGTATGGTAGTCGCTACCTCAGTACGCGAGATCTGTGGATGTTATCCCGTTTTCCTTACTGAAAAAAAAAGGATTTGTTAGTCGCTACTGTTTGGTTGATGGTTTCCAAGCAGACATTTTTTAACTGTTATAAACTAGATTGTGGGGTCCACTATCACGGAGATAAAAAATCACTGAAGTTATTCACTTCTCAATAACGTATTTGTTTATTGAAAAATGTTTGTTGACATGCCACCGAATATTTAGCTGTTTGCAGCAATAGCATTCATGTTGTTACGTTTTTTAAATACATTTTTATTAGGGACTAGGGCATGTTTATGCTTTTAAACCTATCAAGGTAAAGGTGTTGTTATTTAAACTTAGTAACTATAAAGACAGAACAGATATTTAATACAATTTTCCGGAGTTACAGGCGAGAGACACCTAACAAATGACAATATATGACTCACCTGAACGATACCGTCGCCGAAGGCTGAGTGTTGTGTCGGAAGGCGACGAGCGGCACGCCGATCTGCATCTTGATGGCTTCATCTCGACGTGGGTCCTCAGTAAGACACACTCACAGACTCCGCAACACCGGACATACCGACAGGAGTGTGGAACGAGTTTGATTATCGCGTAGATGTCGTTCGAGCAAGCTCGTGCTGGTCACATTGAGCGTTTATGAATGTTTGGTAAACTAACGTCACGGTTCCGCGGTTCATTTGATTGGACAATGAAGGTTGTAGGTTGTTTGGTTTTGATATTACTGACCTTCAAAGTTGGGGTATTCTTTTATACTCAACCTGTGTGATCAATGCTGTGCCCGGAAGTGCTGGCATTCACACACCGGGCCACTGCTAGAAACCAAACAACATGATTTTTCCCCAAACGTTACGCAAATTCACCTCCAGCTTGTTCTCGTCCGTGAAGCCCTGTGCCGTAAGAACCAGAGTAAACCATGCATCAGAATTCCAAATAGACCTTGCAGATAATTCTTTAACTGAATTCCATAAAGTGTCATCCAACTGCTCGACAACATAGCACATACAGCAACACAACAAAACACGGACACTCAACGATAACATCTCAGCCCTCTGTCTCCGTAAGGGAAGACAATAAGGGAAAGATGGGGTGTCCACGGGAGGGGACAGAGTCGCCGATTTTAACATACAACGTAATCTTTATTTTAAAATGTAACCAAATTTCATTATTCGATTAATTCTCTCTTTTGTTTTTTATCTCTCTTTCTTTTCTTTAATTTTAGAATATTTCTGAGCCGGTGTATAAATCTCATATTTTGAGTAATTTTATTTAAATAACTAAGAATGACGTCACCTCGGATGGCCAATGACTAAGTGAGGTCGATCATAAAATAGTAACTTGTAGTATTCCTGTTAGGTCTGAGCAGACTAGTATGATTACTACTGTAAGGGTACCAGACGGCAGGCTGGTACGCTCCACTACCTTGAGGCACCTTTTCCCTAAAACCTTTTCTCATGTTCCCATTCTCGTTTTTCATTGAGTTTTGATGGCGGTGCGCATCAAGACAGAAGTCAAGGTGTACCACCATTTTTAATTGCATATCGCTAACGCCTTCTTTTTTTACTGCTACCTTCGTGTGCCGTCGATAATGTAGTTAATTTTTCATTGCCGTTGGTAAAGTTTCGGGTCGGTCAGGAGGGGGTTTTGTTCCCACTTATATTTAGATTGCTTTGCCCCGTTTCTTTCACTTTTTCGCATTCAGTACATATTAAAGTTATTGATAGTTAAGAATTTTAAATTTTGCACATGGGGATTTAATTAAACATTGGCGTATTTTATATTTGTCGGTTTCACAGGTAAAACAAATAAAAATAAATATTGATTTGAACCATAGTTACTACAATGCCTTATTGCATTACTGTAAAACGAAAAANTAAAACAAATAAAAATAAATATTGATTTGAACCATAGTTACTACAATGCCTTATTGCATTACTGTAAAACGAAAAACCAATTATTCTTTTGTAAATACTTCCATTATACTTTACTTGTTTCTTACACGCATTTTATCCTTATGTACCGTCGCGACTCCAACATACTTGAGTCTGTGTAGGTCATTATACTTGAAACCATAGTGTCCCATTGGTAACTCTGCATGACTCTGCTGTTGCGGAGCATGGTGCGCGGTACTTGCGTGTACCGATCTCACCCCCTCCCCCCTTTTTCAATATTAGCTTTGGCGATTGTGGGCTGTATTGTGTTGGTACTGGTGTTCTTGGCTAGTTATGTCGCTTACAGGTACTTCGTGGATACAAGACCTCCCAAAAGCTACGCGACTGCAGTTGCTTCAAGACCTCAAGGTACCTGGTTTTGACCCTGAGGGAAAGAAAACCCGGATCAGCCCCGTCAAATCGCGCGTAGGTTGGCGACTACTCCTCCGTCTGAAACTACAGGTTGGTTCTGATATACCTTCAGCAAGTGGTTCAGAGTCTGACAGATATGCTTTGAATAAATATTTCGTTTGACCCCTGTTGAAGAATGTGCCTCTTCTGAAAGACGCACATACTGAAAATATTTTACACTTTTTAATTGCTATTTAAGAACATATCGAAGCTGAGGTTTTGTATAAATTAGACATTTATTCAGTTATGTTTATACATGTGCCAACTGATTTTCGTTACGTACTCATCCACACCAGGGATCAGAATTTACAGTGGTCTGGCATATATTAGCCAATCAAGTAATTCAAGAATTAAAAAGATAACTTGTCACAGTTTCACCTGAAAATTGTTCACGACATAAATATTTATGACACAAAAAATCTTTGACATAATGCGGCCTAGTGTGGCAATGAGCATGCCATACTCTGTAAGAATTTGTCGAAATGGCGATAGACCATTTGCTACCTAATGTCAAACCCTATGGCTTGTCCGCTTCACTTGCTTCCTTGGTTGAATTAAAAGCTTTATTTAGTAAAGTTAGTGTTACNTGGCTTGTCCGCTTCACTTGCTTCCTTGGTTGAATTAAAAGCTTTATTTAGTAAAGTTAGTGTTACATTAGAGGGACAAGTAGTGAATCAGAATGTGGGGAAAAGGTCTCCTTTAATGAAAATGAAAGAGACTGTTAGTCGTTGTTTTGTCTGTGGGAAAACAAATCATTTGGCTAATAAGTGTTATTATAAGCATAATAAAGAGTCCGCGTTTCTTATAAAGAAACACCAGGATAGTTATAGTCGTGGGACTCGCACTACTCCGGAGGAAATTAAGGTGGTCACTGAAGCTTCAGAAAAGATTAAGGAAATAGTTAGTTTTTCTTGCGGAGAGAAAGGGCATATTCGTCCGAAATGACCTAAGGCAATCGAGGGTAAGGTAACTAATGTTTCGTCTGCATTGCCTGTTGTTATCATAAATATCTAGGGGAATCATGTCAGTGCTGTGGTAGATACTGGTTCCACCGCTGCTTTAGTCGACCATGGCTGTGTTAATTGTTTGTTTCGTAATTGTCCTGAGGGTTCTTTATCCTTATCTCCTGTTAAGACTGTCAAGTGCAGTTTGGAAAATGGTGGGAAAGTGAGTACTGATGCTCGCATCACCATGACATTTATGATAGCAATTTTTTTTGTGGGAATATTCATTTTCGATAATTCGCAATCTTTCCTTCCAAGTTAACTTGGGTATAGAATTCTTGGCACATACTGGTGCGGTGGTAGATGCAAAGGCTGGTGTTTTGCGATTGCCTTTTTTTTCAGGATCCTTTTCCATTTTGTGGTACTATGAACAGGCAGAGGCTTAAAAAGTTAGCTGAGGATGAAATTGATTTACATGTCAGTGAGTTTTCTGATGTTATTACTCCACATAGATGTCGCTGTAGGGTAGACTGGGTACGGTTGTCCCATTTTGCATTTGATCGGCCATAGTTTTGTATGTATACCAGTTAGCTAAACGAAAAGTGCTTTTTCGTATAATTTCTACATAGCCCTACATATTATTAATTAAAACTTTATCCCTAAACATAATAGTTTGCACACAGGAGCAAGTTGAAAATAAAAAGGAAAATGTCACAACCAACCACACCCCAGGGGCCGTTGTGACAGTGCTTGGGGTCGAAAGTGACAGGTTTAATAATACTCTGAAATGATCTGAAATCACTTTTATTGCAACACTCTAGTATTAATATTACATCACATTCTTTTGAAAAGAAAAGGAAGAGAAAAAAGTATATTTGGGAACACTTCAATCACTTATAACTAATAAGGCACTATAGCATTTATATACATAATAGGTTATTATTAAAACCAGTCTTCACATTACAATGAGTTTAAAAATATTTGTTTTACCTAGAAACTAGCATAACTATGCATAATAAAAATATAAAAGAAATGTTATTTACATCATAAATATAAAAAATACCTTTCTGGATAGAAACTAGTTTTACAGGAACTCTTTAAGATTAAAAATAAAACATTAATAAACTTAACTTCAAAATCTTTGAAATAAAAACACTACAATGTGTTCTTCAACAAAAAAAATAAACATCTTTGTATCAACATCTGAACAAGGACATTCGATTAATTTGAAACATTTCTGCTGCTTGTCGCAGACACACACCTCGTTTTGTTTCAATATATTCATTTTTGTATTGAGTAATGTCTTGCCTGCCCCTTTTGATCTTCCGCGAGCGTTGTCTGTGCATCTAAAAAAATAAAACACAACTTTTACTTATGTCACAACCGTACCCACAAAAAATGTCACAACCGTACCCAACGCCCTTTTTTTCATAAAAACAAACACCATGGCAAAATGAAATAATCTATATACAATGTAATCACTGATTTTTATTAACTAATGTATATGTTATATAGATAAATAACACTTAATACTCAATCTGTATATATGTAACAACAATTATCAAAATAAATCTAACAAAAATACTTACTTTTGCCTATCACAAACAAATGCGGGTCTCTCCTAGCGTACGCAGCGCGCAGCGGCTGACGCAATACTGTGACACGGGTTCAGACATGCAAGCCCCTCCCTTCACCGTTACCACAACTCACTTATCCGTATACTATGGCTAATATTTCGACTGTCACTTTCGTACCCTGGCACAACCGTACCCAGTCTACCCTAATGAGGAACCTTGATACCTGCCAAATGCTGAAGTTTAGAAGTAGGTATTGATTCTGCTCTGCGGCGTGAGGCGCCAGCATATGATGCTAGCCCTCAGTGAGAGGGCGTAGGAATACGTCGACACTGTTGTCTATAGGTCCAATTTACTAATAAATTACACTGGCTTTGTGTGAGTTCACATAATCTAGTTTTATTGTTGCTTGAACAGGTTAACTGGTACATGAACTCAAGAGACAAACTCCCTCCCTTTTATGTACGTAGATTACGTGATACTTGGTGCGGCGATTTTGCATCGTGGGGGGGGGGGAAGATTCTTCGCACTTGGTGTAGAACTACTTATCTGACACTGCAGCGCTGAATTCCCTCGGCTGGCGGCTTGGAACTGCTCTCGAACTTGGTGGGCGTCTCGGCGCCTGGCTTCGAAGTTCCTCCTTCCCGGGTCCAACGCAAGACTCTGCGTTTGACGAAGTCTGACTGACTTTTCTCGGATGCTTCCCACCGCACGTCCTGCTTGATGGCCGTCCGACTGAGGTCGACATCATGATGCATTCTCGATCCTCGACTGACTCCGGCTGACTGACTGACTGCTCGATCCGCGACTGACTGATTCGAAGTCTCTCCACTGACTGCCCTGTTGCTCCCCCCTTCGTGTGGTTTTGTAGCGTCCATCACCATATTCAACTTGCGTTGTCTCTGCTGCACGTGTCCGGGGTGCTTGTCGTCCCTCCGGGTCATAAAACACGTGGCTGCTGCTCGTGTGGTCCGCAGCCGGCCTGGCGTCGTCCCTTGGTTCTGGCCTGGAAGTTTATTGTCCCGTTCTGCACGCACGTCCACTAAAAGCTCTCATGGTTTATTGTGGTATATGCCCGGGACAGGCGCAGCTGGTGGTGGGATCTTGGTGTCCCTTGGGCAGCTGCAAAATGCGGCTGTGGCCACGCCCTGGTGCTTTCCGTTGTCTCCGGATATCGTCTGGATGTGCAGGAACAGTTGCACGTGCCGAAACCTTTGGTAGCGTGCCTTAGCAGCTGCGAGGCTCCTGGTGTCCCTCTTCCGGCACGTCCACAAAACCCTTAATCCTTATTGCGGTCGTNGAAACCTTTGGTAGCGTGCCTTAGCAGCTGCGAGGCTCCTGGTGTCCCTCTTCCGGCACGTCCACAAAACCCTTAATCCTTATTGTGGTCGTCCGGCTGCGAGCTCCGCCAGAGAGTGTGTTCTGACGAATAAAATATAGGGACGCAGAATGCATCAAACTCCCCACCGCTCTCTTCGTCGGGGGCACACTCTGGCATTTCTTCCTCTTATGGTTGTCCTCTGGGCTCATCGCGGCACTGTGCGCACGCGCGGCGCTGCGCTTGTGCTGCTGGGAGGCAGCGAAAGCAGCTTTGGCGGGGCCTTCTGCTTCTGACCTCGTTAGGGGTG
>NQII01006074.1:6017-63850 GCA_002778355.1 Clitarchus hookeri
TTTTATTCCCATCCTACAAGAAACCAAGAATGTGATGGTCACGTACCTGGCTATCAAACCACCTCGCAGTATGTTAGAAACCATGTACATTATGGTATAAATATTATTTTGGAACCCTTTAAAGACGGTAAATTAAAAAACTTTGTTTCCGACTGACTTTTTTTTTAGATACTACCCGGACACGAACGAAAGTACGGTAAATAGCATGTACTGAACTCCGTTACGCACTTTCCGCCAATGCGCCTGCGCGTAGTGGCGATGTCACACTTTATGCGTGGGCCAGCGTCGCCCTTATCGCTCCCGCGCTTCTCTGCCACAAACGCGGGGGAAAAAAAAATCCATCTCCGTCAAACATCTGTTTACGTCGACGGAGGTCGAAAGTATCGTATACGAGCGCGCCCGATATAAATCGGTGCGCGAGAATCCTCGGACGTTTGGCAACAGTGTTGACGGGGGAACGCCTACCCAGACGTCACGTGGTGGTTCCAGTCCAACGGCAGGCCGTGCGCCCCTCTCTCAACCCCCTCCTCGGGTGTCGTTTGTTCCCCTTGCAAGTGGACGCCCTACGATATGCTCGTTCTTCCCGCGGGCTGGCTTTAACTCCATTGCATCAGGCAGGCCAGCCGGGCATTTATTTGCCTGTCAATCGACCGGGTCAGTCAAAACACCAGAGACAGCTCATCAGCTCGGACACACGCGCGTCGCAGACTCTTTCCGGAAGCGTTGACCAAGGTAAGTTCACCAGTGACGTGAACTTTTTGGTCGTGACCAAAAACACACCCTTTTGTCCACGGAATCTCCCAGAACATAAATATCAAGAACAAGATTCAAACCATTTAATAAATTAAATTAACCATTGTTTTTTCTTACTTACCAATTTTGTGGTTTTGTATGCGTTATTATTCGATACGGTAAACAGTCTTTGCTGCGTGTGATCATGTTTTGTGGGTGTCGTTATTTGTTCATGACCCGTTTCTTTTCGGGTGTTTTCTTACGGCGTGATTAAAACTTTAAATTCCGCGACGGCCATTTTTTTTTCTTAGAAAATTGTTGAAAGTGTGTCGCAGCATTGCTGTAGTTTATTCGCGGTCAACTGAGCACTTTAGAAAGCCCTGCTTTAAGTTCTACTTGTATGCGCATAGTGTATTCTTCCGCCATATGTAAAAAATAACATTGCCATGGGCCTTTGATCGCTTTACTCACGAGTCGGTCGAAAGTAACTGCGAAATTGTTAAGCCTTACCATACGGTTACAATAGAAAGCTGAAGAACTGAACAGGTGGCAGTAATTGTGGAGGGGGAGATAAGGATGTTAGCTACACACAGCAAGGATAAAGATGGTGGCGCGTCCATGCTGCGAACATGGACGACTTCGTTACCGACACGGATGTTCAAGAAGAATCTCTTGACAGAGTAAAGGCCTAGAAATCGCCTGGGCGTTCAAGTCCTGGCGTGCACATCCACTGAGCTTACAAAGACGGTCCAAGAGTTCACTTTCGTTTTAAGGTTCTTCAAAAATACGATTTTGTTTCAGAACATACCTCCAGTCCTCTCATTTAGAATTTATAAACATATAAATCACCACCGCCTGCTTTGATAAGTTACATTCGATAACTCATAACAGAAATACACTAGACATAAAGACTACTTACTCTCCAGTTTATCTCCGTGGACAATTTTTTTCTGATTATTTGCGCGCAAGATTAGGAAGCGAATGTCATCTAGGAAAGTGTAATGTGCATGACTTACAGATGATTCAGTGTTTATCAAACTTTTTTTAAATTAATTTTTGTAATGCACATATTGTACGCGCGCGCACACACACACACCCTTCCCTTCTGACAGTACGAAAATAAACGTAATGCTGACAGCGAATTGGGAAAAAATAAGTACAAGTCTTGAGATATTTTAAGTGTGTCGATGTTTAAGTTGGTAACCATACGGTATGTTATTTTTACTTATTTACATTACGCTCAGTATTGTAATAAAATACTAACATATAATATATTCGCCGTTTATTTAAACGATAGCGTAATTCTGATGGATGCATGAATACTAGCAAATAGGTCCGTACCAATGCTGATTCTTACGCGCGAACGTGGAAGGATACGCAAGGACACGAAGGAATAAACTAGGCCGGACTCGTCGAAACAGCCCACTGGTGAACCGGCCAGTTTGGTGCGTTGCGGGTTGCAGGTATAATTTTTTCCAGGCGGTGCACGAGTGACTGCAGCCAGGCGCCACATAGACTAAAGGTGAGGAAGGTCGTTCTTGCTGGCTGTGCACAGCTAATAACCCGTGTCCTTGCATCGAACTGCTTTTCTGCCAACATGACTAACAAGAAACAGAATGGATTGGATTTGAAGTTAAAACACTTATTAGTAAAAGAGTGCTTTGAGATGTTTGTATACTTCCTCTAGGCAATTTTTAATGCAGTTCGATTAAATTAAAATTGGTGAAAGTATTTTATCCATATAAAAGTGCTTGACTTTCGAAAATTAATATGTAAACATGCACGTTCATCGCTGTTTAGCGCGTGCATTCGACAGTTGTGTTCCTTCAGGGTAGGCAAATGTCGGGTGCATGCGCAGAAGACGACTAAGCGGCCTACCTCGCATTTAGACTATGTGACATCAGACTCAAGGCCACGCACTTATGAGACATACAAAAGTGAAATGCGCTGCTATTAGTGGTAATAAACGAAATCAAGGATTCGTGTAGACTTTTTCTTCACGTTTTAACGCCAATATTATCGTAATATTTCTATAACAATTTAAGGTGGAAATATATAAATAAATTTCACGTTACACCATCTTTATCAGTAAAATTTATGTACCACTAATTATTTTTAAAAAAAATTCTTTGGCACGGCACAATATTTAACTGGGTAGTTTTCCTGAATGTAATACTTATGAACTGCTTTTTATTTGTTTACCAAGTGAACTAAATACGAATTGATTTTTTTACTACTTTCTGAGAATAAGTACAGAAACAGTTGTCTCTAAAATATAATCATTTAATATTCTATGCCATAACTTTACTCCATTTTCAAAAATTAGTCTTAAATAGCAGTAGTTGGTGAAAATCTCATTTTGACGTTTAGTTTTGTTTTACGGTTTATCTGTTTGGCTATTCCTCTATTTTTCGGCAGTGGATAGTCTATTAAATACTTACAGAGTCATGTGAGCTTGCACGCGTAAATGAGGACTTAAAAAAACCGTATAAAAACCGTAAGAACCGTATAAAAAAGTGTCCTTTCAGGCAAGTACATTCGAAAATAAACCAGGAACTGCATTTCTACACTAATGATTACGGAGGAAAATTGTAATTAATTATACTTCTTAACCTTTTATTTTTAAAAAATGTAATACCGAATTTAAAGTGGTTAATTGATTACGTAGAACACTATACCCTAGTATAACTTGGGCTTCACTAAAAAGAGAAATTTTCCTGCAGTTCAAAACAAAATCCATATGGGTGTGGTTTCGTTGATTCATTAACGCTTGTCAGGATCATAAAAGAAATACACAGAGCAGAGCACTAATTATCGTGAATAAAAACAATAACACTTTTTTAANATCATTTTGACGTTTAGTTTTGTTTTACGGTTTATCTGTTTGGCTATTCCTCTATTTTTCGGCAGTGGATAGTCTATTAAATACTTACAGAGTCATGTGAGCTTGCACGCGTAAATGAGGACTTAAAAAAAACCGTATAAAAACCGTAAGAACCGTATAAAAAAGTGTCCTTTCAGGCAAGTACATTCGAAAATAAACCAGGAACTGCATTTCTACACTAATGATTACGGAGGAAAATTGTAATTAATTATGCTTCTTAACCTTTTATTTTTAAAAAATGTAATACCGAATTTAAAGTGGTTAATTGATTACGTAGAACACTATACCCNCTTCTTAACCTTTTATTTTTAAAAAATGTAATACCGAATTTAAAGTGGTTAATTGATTACGTAGAACACTATACCCTAGTATAACTTGGGCTTCACTAAAAAGAGAAATTTTCCTGCAGTTCAAAACAAAATCCATATGGGTGTGGTTTCGTTGATTCATTAACGCTTGTCAGGATCATAAAAGAAATACACAGAGCAGAGCACTAATTATCGTGAATAAAAACAATAACACTTTTTTAAAAACTCTAATGAACAATAGAGATTTTACTACCTGTTACGTAGTAATAGATATTCGATTCGCTGAGGAGCCGAGATGGTTTAGTGGTTAGAATAATCGCCTCCCACCAAGGCAAATCGGTTTCGAATCCCGGCGGGGATGCCCCTGGATTTTAGCTTGTGGGAATCGTGCCGGACAATGCCGCTGGTCGGCGGGTTTTCTCGGGGATCTCCCGTTTTGCCCCATCCTAATGTTCCGACGATGCTCAATGCTCGCCTCGCTTCACCCTCGTCTACTCTATGACGTCGATGTTAAGAGCCGTCCGAATCTCTTCACTCACGTGTGAACTCAGCATTCCATTCGCTGGCAGCCAGCCAATAATAAACATTACTCAGTTGAGTAGGTGTAGTTAGTGTGGTTCGAACTAATAGGCTGTTGGTAAGTGGGATAGTAAAGACCGACAGAAATAACGTTCCTACACTGAAGAGCCAAAAAAACTGGTACACCTGCCTAATATCGTGTAGCCACCCCCCCCCCCCCCNGTATGCAGGAGGCAATTCACACCATGAATCCTGCAAGGCAGTCCACAAATCCAATCTGCGCCAATTTGAGAAAGGGTCCACGTCTGTCATGTTTAATGATTCTCGTCAGTCGTCGTTTGTCCCGTTCTTTCACGATATTTTTCCGGCCGTAGCGATGTCGAAGATGTGATGTTTTACCGGATTCCCTATATTCACGGTACACTCGTGAAATGGTCGTACGCGAACATCCAAATGTTATCGCTACCTCGGAGATGCTATGTCCCATCTCTCGTGCGCCGACTATAACAACACGTTCAAACTCACTTAAATCTTGATAACCTGCCATTGTAGCAGCAGCAGAAACGATCTGGCTGCCGACCGCATCGCGTTACTCTGATTGGTTCCATGCCTCTGTTATTTGCATACGCACGCCTATACCAGTTTTTTTTGGATCTTCAGTGTATAATAGCGGATATAAGCGATACAATGCTACCTTGTCTTGGAAAACACCAGTAAATGTGTACAAAGAGCAAAGTGTTAACGTAATAATTCGCGTAGTAGCAACATATGTAAGTTTATTAGAACTTCACAATGTCAGTTCAACCTCGCATAAACGCTAATAATTTGCCCTGTGACAATGTTAAATGTTTTACCATTTGTGGGTGAATACACACTAGTGCCAAAAAAAAAAAAACAATTGGAAAAGTTTTTAGAACTGCTGAATTCACCTCGCCATAATTTTCATATGCGAAAAGATTTTCCAGCGCGGATTATTTGTTTACAGAAATTTTGTCTTACCTGCGATTTAAACTTGCTGACCCAAACACCTGAGCGGCTACTACTTCTCTCTTAAAATGACCACGAAAAAATGAGTAAAATATACAGGAAGGTATAGAAAGAAAGTAACCTATGCTGTAAAAGCGGGACAAAAATAAAATTAGCGTGAATTACAGGAAATTTTAAAATTGCGGGGCGAAAACCTACGCAAAATACTAAGAGGGAGTGGACTTCATAATACCATGGTACGAAAACTGACACCTTAAAAAGGGGTTTTTTTTTAAAATACTAACTCAACTATTGTTACTTGGCTAACTGAGAACGCGACTCATCATAGAAGTAAGCGACAGGTTCAGCTGAACAAAATGATGGCCCGTCAGACAAACAAATCTTACATCTATGCCTCACGCGGGTCTCGAACTCACAAGCCCTCGCGTGGTAGGCCGGCGAGTAAACCAACTGCTCCGTGGATGCAGGCAAAGTTCCAGCCTTCTTTTGCAATGTAGCGTGCAGAGAGTTAGGGTAACCGAAAGAAAGAGAGAGAGAGAGCGTGAAAAAAAAGGATGGAAATAAAATCCTTGTGGTTTGCCAGTAACTATAAACCAGAAATCCTCTTAGTATTTCTCCGTATGCAGCTGGCTTCACGTGGAAGCTTGGCTCGTACATTATCTTGAATGTGAAGGCTGTTGCCTGGTTTGAAAGCAGTGAGAAATTGTGATAGGGAAATACATGCTAATGACACAGGCAATTTTTAAGATATGAACTTGAAAGAAAAAACCTAAGTGAGGGAATGATACTCTCAAGCTCTGTATCAAGGCAAAAATCACATTTTGTGTTTCAGTAATTTTTTATTTAATTATTAAGTTTTCTGATTCTTCCAGGAAACAGGCTATACATTAATGTTACAAAAGACTTCGATAGTAAAGAAGCACGTATTTTTATGCTGAAAAAATTCCTCTGTGGTATGCATATACACACACACACATATATNAGGAACGCCAAAAGACAGAATTCTATTAACACGTATTTCTCTATACCAGATTCTCGCTGCTTTCAAACCAGGCGAAAACCTTAAAGTGTCTAAGTTGTAACTGTAGGTGTGTAAATTCGTCGGTTTTGAGTTGTTCATCCTCCTCCCCTCCACCACACAGGGAATGGAACTAATGAAAGATTGATGGAACGATTGCGAAAGATTGAAGGAGAGATTGCGAAAGATTGATGGGAAGATTGAAATATTGATGGAAAGAATGCGAAATATTGATGAAAAGATTGCAAAATATTGATGGAAAGATTACGAAAGATTAGAAGATTGATGGATTGATGCAAATATCGATGGAATGATTGGACGATTGACGGATTGATGGTCAAGNACGAAAGATTAGAAGATTGATGGATTGATGCAAATATCGATGGAATGATTGGACGATTGACGGATTGATGGTCAAGAAGAGTACGAAAGTTAAGACAGTTTATCACCCTCGTACATTCCAAGTCTTCAGGGCCTCGCAATATTGGCATTTAAATTAACGCCAATTAAGCCTATAAAAGTGTTGGTAGATGCTGATCCATACCACGTATATCATACTCGTTCAAGTGGTCGCTACTAGTATGATGGGTTTAGTTTAGTCATAAATACATACATAAAAAAAATCTGAGTAGCATGCTTATATCAACAAAACAGTCGAGGCAGTGAATAATTTGCAGATTCTGGCATGGTGTATTAATCAGTCTTCAATAGAGGGGGCTGGAGATTTAGTAATAGTAATTGAGTGAGAGAGAGTTTTGCATGTTTCCGCAATACCATATGTATAATTTCGGCACAACATAAAAAAATAGTTAAGAATTAAAACAATTTGTTTTAAATCGGATAATAAATACAGATTTACGATTTTACATCATACCCTATGCAAATAAAACCAACATGGTTACCAGAAACAAACATATACTTGAAAAAATTAAGTGGGAAAAACTGCCGAGCACCTTCGGGTACGTTCGACAAGCCCGAGTCGACGGGTTCCAAGCACCCCCTGAGTCGAAGATATCCGAGCTCGTCCGAGTCGAGCCGAAGGCCGCTAGCTCCCAATTAAATTCCATTGGCCAAGAAGGAACATAACCATACTACTGACGCGCAAGTCAGCGTCCAGTTACAGGCAGTCTTTTTTTTCTTCTTCTTTTTTTCAAAGGTTGGTTTTTTGAACCAGTTACAGTAATGCATAAATTAGGTTATTTTGTGCCTGCGTTTAAATGCGTAGCTGCTGAAGTCGCACACGACAAACGTGCGAGTATGAAAAGGCGACAATCTTCAAAACAGCACGGATTTATTCAACAACAAATTACATTACCGTGAAAACTGCATTGCAAATTGATGTCAGGATAAACCATAAATCCGGATTCACGACGTTCTGAAGTCAACTGGTAATATACGTGGACCGACTNATGTCAGGATAAACCATAAATCCGGATTCACGACGTTCTGAAGTCAACTGGTAATATACGTGGACCGACTTTAACACTGTTCTCAGTCTTTCGGGCATTTCACGTTAATCTCTCCGCCTCCCCCCCTTCCCTCCTCTTATACACGACGATTCACGAGGAGTTGCCGGCACTTTCCAGGCTTATTCCTTTCGTCATTTGGAGCGAATTACTTCATATAAATGTCGGTCCTATTGGCGATATTTACAGAGTAATTGTAAAAACTGGAAACGCATCACAGTGGACAGCTCGTGGCGTGTCGATGCCCGTTTGACTGTTGCCGTGAACAGCGCGTGTAATTGACCGCCGTGAAGTGTGACTGTTCAACTGTGCATTGCATTTACTATGGTTGTAGCCTTTGGTTGCGAGATGTAGCGTTTGCGTTCCAACGCACGTGCGTTGTCCACAGAGGAAGGAAGGAATACCTCGGTACGGTGTTTGATGCTCAACGCTATACAATAAAGTCTGGCAATAATTATTATTTTTACTGCTGGAAATTTTTTTTTTCCCATCATTAAGATTTTTCTAATTACTCTTTAAACATTGAGAATATGTAGAGCTAGTGATTTTTCGCGAAAAAAAAAAAATGAGTACACGGTTGACTTCAGTACTACAAGCACCCGACATCAGTTAGTCTATCGCCATTGGTTGCTGTCTGTTTGAGAAGACTTGACCGGNACGAAAGATTAGAAGATTGATGGATTGATGCAAATATCGATGGAATGATTGGACGATTGACGGATTGATGGTCAAAAAGAGTACGAAAGTTAAGACAGTTTATCACCCTCGTACATCCCAAGTCTTCAGGGCCTCGCAATATTGGCATTTAAATTAACGTCAATTAAGCCTATAAAAGTGTTGGTAGATGCTGATCCATACCACGTATATCATACTCGTTCATGTGGCCGCTACTAGTATGATGGGTTTAGTTTAGTCATAAATACACACATAAAAAAAATCTGAGTAGCATACTTATATCAACAAAACAGTCGAGGCAGTGAATAATTTGCAGATTCTGGCATGGTGTATTAATCAGTCTTCAATAGAGGGGGCTGGAGATTTAGTAATAGTAATTGAGTGAGAGAGACTTTTGCATGTTTCCGCAATACCATATGTATAATTTCGGCACAACATAAAAAAATTGTTAAGAATTAAAACAATTTGNTTTTGCATGTTTCCGCAATACCATATGTATAATTTCGGCACAACATAAAAAAATTGTTAAGAATTAAAACAATTTGTTTTAAATCGGATAATAAATACAGATTTACGATTTTACATCATACCCTATGCATATAAAACCAACATGGTTACCAGAAACAAACATATACTTGAAAAAATTAAGTGGGAAAAACTGCCGAGCACCTTCGGGTACGTTCGACAAGCCCGAGTCGACGGGTTCCAAGCACCCCCTGAGTCGAAGATATCCGAGCTCGTCCGAGTCGAGCCGAAGGCCGCTAGCTCCCAATTAAATTCCATTGGCCAAGAAGGAACATAACCATACTACTGACGCACAAGTCAGCGTCCAGTTACAGGCAGTCTTTTTNACAAGTCAGCGTCCAGTTACAGGCAGTCTTTTTTTTCTTCTTCTTTTTTTCAAAGGTTGGTTTTTTGAACCAGTTACAGTAATGCATAAATTAGGTTATTTTGTGCCAGTGTTTAAATGCGCAGCTGCTGAAGTCGCACACGACAAACGTGCGAGTATGAAAAGGCGACAATCTTCAAAACAGCACGGATTTATTCAACAACAAATTACATTACCGTGAAAACTGCATTGTAAATTGATGTCAGGATAAACCATAAATCCGGATTCACGACGTTCTGAAGTCAACTGGTAATATACGTGGACCGACTTTAACCCTGTTCTCAGTCTTTCGGGCATTTCACGTTAATCTCTCCGCCTCCCCCCCTTCCCACCTCTTATACACGACGATTCACGAGGAGTTGCCGGCACTTTCCAGGCTTATTCCTTTCGTCATTTGGAGCGAATTACTTCATATAAATGTCGGTCCTATTGGCGATATTTACAGAGTAATTGTAAAAACTGGAAACGCATCACAGTGGACAGCTCGTGGCGTGTCGATGCCCGTTTGACTGTTGCCGTGAACAGCGCGTGTAATTGACCGCCGTGAAGTGTGACTGTTCAACTGTGCATTGCATTTATTATGGTTGTAGCCTTTGGTTGCGAGATGTAGCGTTTGCGTTCCAACGCACGTGCGTTGTCCACAGAGGAAGGAAGGAATACCTCGATACGGTGTTTGATGCTCAACGCTATACAATAAAGTCTGGCAATAATTATTATTTTTACTGCTGGAAATTTTTTTTTCCCCATCATTAAGATTTTTCTAATTACTCTTTAAACATTGATAATATGTAGAGCTAGTGATTTTTCGCGAAAAAAAAAATATGAGTACACGGTTCACTTCAGTACTACAAGCACCCGACATCAGTTAGTCTATCGCCATTGGTTGCTGTCTGTTTGAGAAGACTTGACCGGGCCACTCAGAATTCGGCAACATCGGCTCTGCTTCTACGTGATTCGTGTGCAGACGGTCAACACGTGTCGAAAAGTAATTCAGCCAATCAAAACAATGTTTTGATATGTAACTTTCCTTGGAATCTTTTCGCGGAAATTTCACTGCCCCTGGGGATAGGACCCAGATTTATGGAATTTTTTTTTTTCCTCCGAATGACTGCAGGAAGAGACGCTGTGAGCGGCAGTAACTCCTCGGCGTATCTTTCTGCGCGTGAGTTGAGAAGCCGGCATCGGGCTCCAGGCCAATCAGAAGTCATTACGGAATGACGCAGCAATCGCGTGTTCAACGCACTCGCTATGTTAGTTGGGCTTGCGTGCGCTGCGAAACTTTCTCTCGCTTGCTCCAAGCGTGCCGATGTAGCAAGGGGAAAAAATTTACTCTTCAACAGGGTATTTCGAAAATTGTTTCCTGGCTTCCGTCGCAAGTCGTGAAGTGCACATTGGAAGCACGACCGGATAAGTATAAACTAAAAGTGTGTTGAAATAGTTGCAGTGATTTCCCAGCTCTGAACAAGCGCGAGTAATTATTTTCGTTAAAGGTTATCGACGGCCCGTGTTCTTGGGTGCGGAATATCAGGAGGTGGTGGAATAACTTACTATCTGTACTTAAACCGTAAAAATGCGCGTAAAAATAAATAATGTATCTGATTACGTTGGCTGGGAGTCGAACCTAAGACCTTTCGCAGCGGAAGCTGCAGTTCAAATCATTTACGCTATGGGAAAGGCTCGTGTTATAGGAGCTGTAAACAAAAATATTTTTGTTTCAATGCGTGCATATATTTTATAATTTTTAAAGTCGTATTTAAATAGGTTTTAGGTTTGCGTTTTTTATAAACCTGCTTACCAATGCCCTGACTACTTTGCATCTGTTAATTTAAAAAAAAAAAAAATTTCAGTAAACTCCCTGAACTCTGATGGAAATGTTTAACGTACGCTTGGTACGGAGAATATAGATGTGCTATTATACGGGGACTTCGTTGTGCAATTGTCTCTCTCCCGAACACACGTGGCAAAACAACGATGCGTGAATGGGGGATAAAACTTAACCCTTAATGCTTTCTCATTACATGCTGTTGACGGTAAGTTGAGCACTTTTGAAAACCCTGCTTAAGACGTACTTGTATGCGCATTGTGTATTATTCCGCTATACGTAACATTAACATTGCCGTGAACCTCATCACTGTATGCATGCGTCGGTCAAGATAAAGTTTGAAATTATTAAATATCTGCTCGTTCTTACACTTGCATGAATAAAAAAATAACAGAAATCAAAATAAATCATTTCAGAATTCATAAATGTTTTACCTAACATTTTTAACTCAACGTTAAAAAATGGAACTACTTTATTTTCGTCGTTACCAACTTTGCTGGGCCCATACCACCCAACGTGCCCGTTAAAATATATGCAGGTAGAGGCAGTGACATTTTTCAAAAGTTGATTTCAAAAGTGCTCAATAAACCGTGAAAAGATTATATGCATGTACACAGATGTAGAAAATCTGCTAAAAAAAAAAATTTATGGTGTAACTGTATTTTCGCGAATTCATCAAATGGTATCGTTTACATTTAGCTATTAATGGCTCGCTGGTTCTGGGTGCAAGTTGCATAACTGGTTTCCGAAGACAATAAATCATAGCATGGTGCGTCATTTAGAGGTTTACCCACGGCTCTAATAGCGATTACCTACGTCAAGAATACGAAGTAAAACCGGTTTCCGAGGCATTTTTGTGACCGAGACGAAATTAAATCATTTAAATACGTACCGTGGTCGGCTGCCTTGAAAACGCGGTACTTTGCAGGTGTCTCTTGCGGATGAAAAAAGAAACAAGATGGACGACAGATTATTGAGAGTTTGGCACATGTTGAATACAGATCATGTTAGATTAACGTTTTCCTTCCGGCATGGCAGTTCGATTCCCGACGGACACGATCGAAATTTTTCGCGTGTGGAAAACGAGGCGGAAGTTGCCGATGTGCGTTGGGTTTTCTCGGAGTGCTTCCTTTTCCCGCACCGCGGAACTCCGTCGCTTCTCCCCCTCCCCCCGCCGTTCCAATCCAAATACCTCATCCGACTTCAGCTAAACTCCAGGTCGGCCGGCAAGTAGAGGTACAATGTAAAATTATGTAAATATTTGCAGTTAGATGATTATAGTTTTCAAAACATAGCACCGAAAAGTCGAAAATTTCGGAACACGGGAGCCCAAGTTTCTATGCTCCCAATAGCTTTCCCACATAGATCACGTGTCATGTTATCTATATCATATACACAACCTGTCAATTAAGTATCAAGGATATTTGACAATCGGTACGAGGATGCTGGTATCCTCAATCTATTTTATAATAGATACTGATGTTTTCGCCAGCACATTGTTATTCGCCTGATAAAAAATAATATCAATATTTATTAGTTTTTGGGGCGGCTCTTAACATCGAGATTTTGAGAGCCGACGAGGTTAAGTGAGGTGAATATGGAGCAGCGCCGGAATGTAGATAAAGGGGGAAACGGGAGATCTCCGAGAAAACCCGCTGACCAGAGGCATCGTATGGGAGCGACCCCACCGGGAATCGAACCCACTTCGCCCAGATGGGAGGCGAGTAGTCTAACCACTACACCACCGCGGCCCCGTTAATACTGTCGATAATTCTGTTGTTCTATTTCAAGTAGTTCGTAACATTTTAAGAGATAAATAAAATTTAGATTTTCAAGGACGTTTATAGATTTTGTTGATAGCCGTTGCAAGTCATAAGTCATATGATGTTTTCTTCCTCGTTCTGGGGAGGGTGGTCACCTGGCGCAGTTTTGACGTTAGTTCTGTAACAGCGCCACATAATTACGTGGCGCGTGACTGCGCAGGGCATGTCTGGCTTCCCCCACTGGCGCTGTTACATAAACGTTACCCAACACCTGCGTCAGCGAATGGCTTCGGTTTCGCAGCAGCCAATGAGGAGACGTTACCGCGACTAGTCCCCCTGCGCGGCAGCTTATCAAGGCGCGACTGCCCGCAGGCTGACAAAATACTGTGAACTTATTTTTCTCGAATTGCTCTTTCCCGTGTTTGACTGTCCGTGCAAACTATTTATTCCCGGTCGGTCTATCGGTCATAAGGTCGAAATTGTCACGCGCGCGAAGTCCTTCATGGCATCTATACACGAAAGGCGATGGACCGGCGCGAATGCTTCTCGTCGTCCTTATTACCTGAGGAATAATATACTTTCTTTATTGGTCTGTCTGGCCAAATTGAAACGAGAGAAAAGGAATACTAAATAACGTGTTCATGGAGGCAATCTTCAGTGAAATTAAAACACTCATTACTCGCAAACTGTTTATCCGATTTAAGTGATCGACGTATCGTTTGATTCGTCTTAAAATTCTGTATAAAATGACATGTACTTGCATCCGATGTAGGTAGAAATTAAAAAAAAAACTTTGATNATTCGTCTTAAAATTCTGTATAAAATGACATGTACTTGCATCCGATGTAGGTAGAAATTAAAAAAAAAACTTTGATAAAAGCCAAAAATCTATCTCAGAAACTACTAACACCACACCCAACAGACTCATTTCAATCGATAGAGCACCCCTTATTACCGCAGCAATAGTGCTTTATCGATTGAATTTAGTCTAGTGAGTGTGGTGTTAGCAATTTCTGAGATAGATTTTTGGCTTTTTTCGATATTTCTTTTGAATTTCTACCTACATCGGATCCACTTAAAACAGCGTTTCTGCAAGTTCCGAAAAGTCCTGTGAAGTCACCTGCGCGAGTTTCGCAGATGTAGAATATTTCAAGAAATAATAACACCCATCTGTTAGGCTCAGAGGATCGCGAGCAACCACATTAAGGACTCTGAAACGCCTTTCGGTTTGCAGGGGACAGCGACGGTGTGGTGGTCAGACCACTCGGGGTAGATTCCCGGCGAATCCGACGTCAGACGTTTCCGCTGGCATGAGGGTTTCCTTCGTATGCTCCCGGTTCCCTCGCCGCCTCATTCCGTTGCTACTTCTCCTCCAACTAGTATCATCCTCCACCGGAATTGAAGACTTCGAAGGTTTTTGAGTCATCATTTTTTTTTGCAATCATTTTTATTTTTAGACGTTGCGTATTGCAACTTGTAGCAGAATAGAGCACAACTAATATCCCTCAAAATTTCTTAAAATATTTCGGCTCTCAGGACATGTTAAGGGGCGATAAAATCACTCTCTTCCACTCTTATAGCATTACTCATTTACCACCTCAATTATCTTCTAATTGGCGATTGCCAAGAAAAAAAATAGTGTGCGGGCAAATACACAGGTGACATCAGAAATAGCAGCCAGACAGAACCGACTTCACAAAAGTAAATACAATACATATCTAATGAATTAAGAAATTCCAAATAACTTCTGCACAATTTTCTGCTGCCTTCAGAAAATATTTGTAAGTGTAGCCAATCATATTACTTATGTTATGTTTGTTTTTTTTATTCTTTTGGCATGAGATGTAAAATTCAAATACACGTAACTCTGATAACTTGTTTTTGGGAATTGACTCCCCCCCCCCTCCTTCATCTATGCTTATATCAAGCTACTGTTTAGTAATGTCGTGAAAATATAAGTCACGGTTAAAATAAAGAAAATACTTTCCGACACATGAGCAGCCAAGGATCCCGCCTGCCTGCATCGTTCTTCTACTTTTTTTTTTTTGCCGAGAAGCGCGGGAGCTATAAGGGCGACACTGGCACGTGCTACAAGAGCGACATCGCCGCTACGCGCAGGGCTCTGAGCTGGCGTGCAGCGTTCTCGTAGTGCTGCGTGTACCTATGCCAGTTTCAGCGGCGACCCTGTCACTTTATTGATGGAAAGTCTGTAGCAAAGTTCAATAGAGGCTCCTATTGTAGTTTGTCTCGTGTCCGGGTAGTATGTTTTAATATACGTCAGTCTACAAAAAGTCGTTATTTAACTATATTGGCTGGCTCCGAAATAGTATTTACAGCATGCGTCGTAAGTTTGAAGTACCTTTCCATCCTCGTCTGGGGTGTGATGTCTTTTCGTAGGTAAACATGCTGGGGTCACGTTTGATAGCTTCGTCAACAAAACCAGGATTCCAAACACTCTGCAGCGCAGTTCAAGCGCCAGGCGGGAGTCAAGGAGTGTGGAGGGGCCCATGGCCTCGAAGGAATTCTAGTGGAGGGAGCAGTGGTGTTAGTGGTACCATTTTTATGGTACTTGTACCAATAAAAGACATTGTGTACTGTGTAACGTGACGAGGTCGTCATGGCAAATGCATCATAATCTGACTAAAAAAAATTTTTTCGGCTAATGACTTAAAAGTAAAATAAAAAGATAATCAGTTGTTAGCCTACTTGGTTTAAGCCGAAAGCCACAAACCCATGTGATTTATCTTGCGAATTAGAGGTTGAGACTTTTGGAGGTTTCACGAACGAAATATCTAGATCGAAATGTATCAGTATTCTTAGGGTTTCTGGCGATGTTCCGTTGTTGCCTTTCAGTTGGTGAGATCGCTGATTATCGTTGTCAGTCAGGTTGTGTTGTTCTGTATTTAGAGCGGGTGATATCGCCTATTTTAGTTAACAAACACACCCCATTGCTGTGCAGGCAGGGGTGTTTGATTATCGTACTTTATAAATGTATTAATTTTTTTTTTNTAACAAACACACCCCATTGCTGTGCAGGCAGGGGTGTTTGATTATCGTACTTTATAAATGTATTAATTTTTTTTTTGTGGTTTACAAACCAAGTAGTGTTTCAATTATTTCTTATATTTTGAATATATATCGTTCAAACAACTGCTGGGTAATAAAAGTAAAAAAAAAAAAACATAAAATTGTGATTTTACGCATTTGTTAGGAACGTACAATAATTCTGTGCTGGTGTACCATAATTCCATGNAAAAACATAAAATTGTGATTTTACGCATTTGTTAGGAACGTACAATAATTCTGTGCTGGTGTACCATAATTCCATGCCAGTGTACCATTATTTTGAATGCCCCGTACCGTGGCCGAGCACTGAAGATCTAACATCCCTGGGAGGGGGTTATCCCGCAACTATGAGGCTTCAACAAAGCGGATAGCGTTCCAGCGGGTCTAAGCTGGAGTTTCATTCGTGTAGTCTATTCGCCGTTTCTTCACGCTTTTTTTTTAATCAAACCTTTGAAAAACCACCCCATGTATGACGTACTCGGTTGCTTCCCGAATACGTTACGTATCGGGGCCGCGGTGGTGTAGGGGTTAGACTACGCGCCACACACCTATGTGAACCGGGCTACATTCCCGGCGGGACCGCTCCCGAATATTCGCGTGTGGGAGTATTGTCGGACGATGCCGCTGGCCGGCGTGTTTTCTCGGAGAACTCCCGTTTCCTCCGCCCTTGCATTCCGACGCTGTTCCAAACTCACCTCGCTTCACCCTCATCGGCTCTCATGAGCTCGCTGTAAAGAGCCGCCCAATTATTTTCACTTCAGACGCGCGTTTACCAACGGATATCAAAGAATTTACAGTATTCCACTCCTAATACTTCAAGACACACTTTATCTGAAATCAAACTTTTTGTGTTAAAATAACTTGTAGAAAATTATACCAATCAAGATTTTAAGTTAAAGTTTTTCTATGTGCGCTTTAAAAACTTAGCAATGTTGTTATTTTAAATGATTTAATACACCGCTATGGAAGGCATAACATATATATTTTATGTAATTTAAATTTAAAAAAAATTAGTTGGCTTAATTTTTTTTCATTACGACATGTTACATTCATTATTTTACATTCTCCTGAACCCGATAATAAAGTATATCATCATTTACAAAAAATAAATGTAGCTGACGTGCTTTGTCTTCAACCAATTTTATTTAATTTGTGCTTTTAAAAAACTAAAGAATTTCTACAAAATAGAAAATGTATATTTAAAAATGTCCTCGTTTTAAACAGTTAGAAATATGCCAGATCTTTACTTTGTGTTATAACACAAAATATGTGGTTCCACCCCTGCCCCTCCAATGTTATTTTGGTTTCTGTTAGTGGTTTAGTTTTCATTATTCGAGTGTTTCAAAACCAACAAAATCAATTTTTAGAATGTAATAATGCAAAAATTATGGATTGCAATCAAAGTGGCATGGCACATACCTTGTAAAATTTAAATTGTGTTTAATAAAGATACAACAAATTGAAAGTGTTTCTTTTCAGCGTCTGTATGTTAAAATCTAAAAACAATTTGCTTTTTTTTTTCNAAGATACAACAAATTGAAAGTGTTTCTTTTCAGCGTCTGTATGTTAAAATCTAAAAACAATTTGCTTTTTTTTTTCTAGGAGCATCAAACATGATTGAAACATTACCGAGCGAAGACTCCTCCGGAAATATAGCATCTGCTGCAGTAACCATCAAGAGAAAGGTAAATATGGCGTTAATGTCAGTGTTTCGACTGTCGGAGNAAATATAGCATCTGCTGCAGTAACCATCAAGAGAAAGGTAAATATGGCGTTAATGTCAGTGTTTCGACTGTCGGAGTTATCTTTTTCCGTGAATAAACAACAGTGATTTAGAAACCTCTTTATGTATTCGTTGACATTAACAGCAAGAGATAGTTTTGTAACTTTCCGTTTGAAGTCCTCCGAGTTCATAACCTCTTGAGCAGCTATAGGCACACATCTCGTAAAGTGAGCGCTTTCTGAAGATCTCTTACTTGGAATAATAGTCAATATTGTTGACTCAATAAACATGTTTTATTGTAACTTCAGATGTTAAATTTCAAGTCCGGTGAAATATATACACCAGGGGTTCCCAAAATTAATCAGTTCAAAGCGCACTTACAGGTAGTATATTGTCCCGGCGCCCTACTCAAAATATGTCTACAATTACGTTAGTCAGACACAGAAATTAAAATAACTGTTTAGTAACCAAAACTTAACTTTAGTTAAACCTCACAATGTGAGGTTTGTATGTGAGGATCACTTATTTATTAAAGTTGACACACAAGAATATATTAAAATTGACAGAAAAATATTAAAATACAGTAAACAATGGTGAGAACCTTCAATGGCAAGTTAGTCAATGGGACGGGTGAGCTTGCTGATCTCCACACATTTTTTTCAAATCGCGGAATAAGACTCGATAGTGCTACTCTCATTTCTTGCTCCACATTGATTTTTGGGCGATATTTGCTCTTTATTACAGCTACAGCTGAAAATCCGGCTTCGCATGAATAGGACGTTGCAAAGGGAATGAGANGCGATATTTGCTCTTTATTACAGCTACAGCTGAAAATCCGGCTTCGCATGAATAGGACGTTGCAAAGGGAATGAGAATCTTTACAGCTTTTGAACTTAAAGATGGATATTCATTTTTGATCGATATCCTAAACCCAACTAAATCGAAAAAAGCAAATTTCCTTTTCAGGCTGTTGTCGCAAGAGAGTTCAATTAAACTCTCTTCTTCTTGCGAAGTGAATTCTGGTGGAGCTTGAGCACGGAGTGGATCTTGAATGCACGCAAATTTCTCGATATTATCTTCCCCGAAGTACTTTGCAAACCAATAAGTGAGATTTGAAAGGTGTTCCGTGAAAAGGGACAGCAAGTCTTGTGAAACTACATTATTAGAGGTCACGTATTTGTACAATTCAGGGAAACAATTTTGACCGCTATCCTCATTGATTTTTCTTATCCACAACTGCAGTTTTTTTTCTAAACGCTGCAACCTTCTCCAAAAGTTTCAAGATGTGCATGTTATTGCTTTGCAGAGACAGCTTCAATGCATTCAGTTTGTCAAATAGATCGCACAAATATGCTAGTCTCAGCAAAAAGTCTGGTTCGGCAAAGTACCTGCAGTTTGCATAACCTTCCTCTTGAAGAAAAGTGAGAATTTCTTGCCGTAACTCGAATGCACGGGATAAGACGTTGCCACGTGACAGCCATCGGGAACTGCAGTAGTATAGCAGGGTCGTGTGTTCAACTCCCATGTCCATGCATAGTTTTTTGAAAAATCTGGATTTAGGTGGCCTAGTTTTTACGTAGTTTACTACGTCTACGACACGTTCTAATACCAGGTTTAATTCAGAACTCATCGACCTCGATGCAAGTGCTTTCTTATGGATGATGCAATGGGTCCACATAGTATGCGGTGCTTTGCTGCGAATAAGCGCCTGTAATCTTCCATAGAGACCCGACATTGATCGAGCACCATCAGTACATACGCCGATGCACTTTTCCCAATCCAAATCATTTTCTGATATATACTTGTTAAGCATCTCAAACAAGTCTTGAGCCTTTGCGCTTCCAATGATGCTTTTTCAGAACAGAAGGTCTTCAACGATAATAGTATCATCCACAAAGGGTACATAACAAATAAGGTGTGCATCTTCGTTACTGTCAGTAGTCTCATCAAGTTGCAGACCAAATTCCTTGCCTTTCATTTTCTCTGTTCATTGATCATTGAGATCCTGAGCAACATGATGGATTCTTCGACTAATAGTGTTGTTGGATAAAGGTACCTTTGAAATTAGTTTTCCCGCAGATTCTCCCACCATAATATTAACCATGTCAAGAGCAGCCGGTAGAATAAGCTCTTCTGCGATGGTGTGAGGTTTTTTGCACTTCGCCACCCTGTATGCCACCTTGAAAGATGCTAGCAATGTATTGCTTGATACTGAGGCTTGTTTAGTAAACACACTTTTTTGCTTTTGTAAATCTTGCAACTTACTACTAACGAAGTCGCGAGATTTTTCAACCACGTTATGGTGATTGGTCTCGAGATGTCGCTTTAGCTTACTTGGTAGCATACTTTCGGGCCCTAAATAATCCAAACAGAGCACACACTGCTGTCTCTCTTCATAGTTTACTTCTAGCGAAGTAAAGCCAGAATTTAAATAGCTATCATCGTATTTACGATATTTCCGTTTTATTTGCTCCCACGCCACTTGTCGACGCTTGATCACCCTCGCTCGAATTGTTAACTTGCTTATTTAATTAAAAAATCTTTCCATTTTGAGACCACGACTTTCACGAAAACACAAAGCGACACACCCAAACAAAGCAACCTCCTCTTATCTCGCCTGCGTGTGTTTTGTACTGAAGCGCGGCGATCACGGACAGGCGTGTTAGAGGAGATGTGCGGGGGAGGAGAGGGACGCCGATGTACGAACGTGAGCGCCGAACTGACACGAAGCGACGCGACGGTATCCACTACCCACCGGCGAACGCGGCGAGCGGTGCATGCAGCGCGAGCTCAATATTGTATTCTGTACCTACCCGCGAATATAAGGAATTTTAGGTTCCGGAAAAGAGAAAACAGGAGTGCCTCGCGTGCGCCCCTGTTTACCCTCCACGGCGCCCCGGGGCGCACACTTAGGGAACCGCTGATATACACTGTGTTTATTACTTACATGGTAGTATTTATATTAAAAAGTGGAGGAATGATAAAAAATGGCAGATAGGAAAAAAGTAACCAGGGCACTTAAAAGTCCTCATTTTACCGTAAACAGCCTATATTCAAGTTTACTTTTTCAATAACAAAATTTTTACATAATTTATTCTATTTTAAGACGATAACGAATTGTTTTACTTCTTTAATGTTACTTAAAGATTTGTAGACGTTAGTTTTAACTGTAGTAAATGACCCGAAAGTGTAGTTCGAATGTAAGTAAAAAGTTTTCGAAATCAACGTTGGAATATGGCCTGGCTTGCTTCTAGTAAATATATACAGGCAACTAGAAAATTCCTTGCCATGCCATACTGGAAGTGTAATTTATTTACAGTTTAATGAATTTTAAATGGTTTAGATTCTTTTACATTACATTTGACGTATAAGCAATATATTTATATTTCCAACAGTTTTTTTAATGTCATGTTACAAATCATAATAAATAGTAATTGGGCCTGTGGCAATGTTATTGTACTTGATGTCAGAAGGTATAAACAAGGAATTTCAGAGGTACTCAGTCAGTAAACTGTCTATAAGGGTGTTTTCCTGGGTGAAACGTCAGCAGTTATTGACTAGTGGATGGAACGCCCACCACTCAAAGCATACAAAGAAACATGAGAGAATGTCTTGTCAGATAAATTACTAGACATTAAGTAGTGCTTAGCGTTTTGTCAACATGAAGACAGGAGCTTCACAGTTCTCAGTATGATCCAGCAATGTACAAAGCACTGCACTAGGTTTGCCATCACAGAGGACAGAGAATTATTTCAATTTAAACATGTTCAACATTTTTACAACGTTGCATTTTCTCCGAACTCATTATTACCGCAATCACTTATTGTTCAAAGAGAGCTTACACCAGAACGACTTGTCTTTCGCAATGCGCTACAATTGACTGCTGTGAAGTAAATAAAAAAGTGTTAATAAGGGGCGCGCATTAACTACGCTTGAACCGCGTTGCAGGGTGTTTCAAATACTCGCTTTCCCACAAAACTATTACACGTGCGTCTCGTGTGCTGATCTACGAAAAGAACTCACACTTCAGACGAGGGCTGTTGAGTGCTGTCAATACATCACGGAAATTAGAAACACAATTTCAGAGCACTCCCAAAAATTGCTAGAAACGGCATTTCCAAAGCACCGTATCTCAAAATACACGCGTCAGACACGCACAAAACTATTCGAGGTACGTGCATTGAATTCTGCTACAGACTTTCACCAATGAAACTACAGGGTCGCCTATGAAAGTCCCATAGGTACACGCAGTGCGACGAGAACACAGCACGCCAGTTCAGAGCATTGCACATAGAGGCGATGGAGCACTTGATGCGCGTGACTGTGTAGCCCTTATCGCACTCGCGCTTCTCGGCTTTAAAAGCGGAAAAAACTCCAGGAATGCGAGAGCCTTAAAACAGCTGAATTTTACCGGTTTTTTTGTATTATTTTTAAAATATTTAAAAAGTCAGGCCAAATATAAATATACTTTTTAATATTACAGTAAGAAAAAGGTTTATTGAATTGAAATTTAAAAAAACTCAACATTGGAAGCGATTATAAATAATTACGGATGCGTGTTTTTGATTCGGCCGGGTTTTCACTTTGGGGGGCCGCGATGGTGCAGTGGTCAGACCACTCGTCTCCCGCCCAAGCGAACCGGGTTACACTTCCGGCGGGGTCGCTCCCGGATTTTCGCGCGTGGGAATCGTGCCGGACGATGCCGAAGGTCGGTGGGCTTTCTCGGGGATCTCCCGTTTCCCCCGTCCTTGCATTCCGGCGCTGCTCCACGCTCACCTCGTTTCACCCTCACCGGCTCTCCAGACCTCGGTGCTAAGAGCCGCCCAATCTGTCCACTTCATTCCACTAGTCTAACTCACATTCCCTCTACGGTTGTGATATATCTCGTCTGCCTAATTCTCAGACCTACCTTCCGGAACTATCAGGGGGNGGGGGGGGGAAGAACGCACGTAAACAAAAGCACGTAGATTGTGGACCGGTCCTGGGCACTAGTTTGAAAATTTGACTTGCAAATCAGCCACAGGTCGGTAACATTTCAAAATTGACGCAGCCGTGATTTTTCATTCGGGACGTTTAGCGATTAACGTTTTTTTTAATGTCAATATTAATTTATTCGCATTTCTTCACACGCCATTAAAAAAAAAAGTTTAGTAACATCCTAACGGTTTCTCCTCGCAGTTGTAAACATTTATCAATGAACCCAAGTCTCGAAACCATTTATTATTGTAGACGGGATCATTCTAGCAATCACGAAATGAACGCTATGAAATGCTAAAACCTACTTTCCCTTGCTACAATTGCTATAAATCACATTGCCGTGGCGAAAACTGTGTCTTACGCTGCACAAGTTTCATAAGTATGCTAGTATCTCGACTTGTTTCTGAGTACAGCACTTGCCGTTCATAAGTGGTACAGCAACGAACCAATCAGTTTGTTAACATTCTAATGTAACGAAATTGTTTATTTTCTACCTCCACGTAATTTTATAGCTTGCTTTACAAGCTACGCGATCTTGCATTCGGAAAAAAAACTGTAATGCTCTTCCTAGGCAGTATGCAAGTATAGCGAATGTGTTCATGACCCATAACATATGGTAGAAGTACTCTTATTTTCTTGTGCTCAAGTTTTAGCGGAACAACGCTGCTCCCGTTTCTACAAGTTTTAGTGTGTGTTAATAGGTAATTCTGTCATGTTTTTAATGATACAATGCAAATATTTTATTATGTAGGTTGAATTTTACTACTACACTGAATTGTTTTGATATTAAGATGTTAAATGCAACCAAATAATATTTTCTAAATTAAAAAAACCAATTTGGAGAATNCTGAATTGTTTTGATATTAAGATGTTAAATGCAACCAAATAATATTTTCTAAATTAAAAAAACCAATTTGGAGAACTTAAATGTTACAAATTCCCATCTCTAGTAATTATCTGTATTATTTTTATTTTGCGTAAGATGCTAATGGGAAAATTGTTTCTAAGAAATCCTGAATTCAGTTTTGCTAGGGTTTACTGAAGTTACTCCAGGCAAACGATAAGGTGGTTCCTTAAGANCTGAATTGTTTTGATATTAAGATGTTAAATGCAACCAAATAATATTTTCTAAATTAAAAAAACCAATTTGGAGAATTTAAATGTTACAAATTCCCATCTCTAGTAATTATCTGTATTATTTTTATTTTGCGTAAGATGCTAATGGGAAAATTGTTCCTAAGAAATCCTGAATTCAGTTTTGCTAGGGTTTACTGAAGTTACTCCAGGCAGNGATGCTAATGGGAAAATTGTTCCTAAGAAATCCTGAATTCAGTTTTGCTAGGGTTTACTGAAGTTACTCCAGGCAGACGATAAGGTGGTTCCTTAAGAGCGTTTAAGAGTAGGAAGTAATGTTCTACAGTTTAGCATTATTGCACTTTTTGCNACGATAAGGTGGTTCCTTAAGAGCGTTTAAGAGTAGGAAGTAATGTTCTACAGTTTAGCATTATTGCACTTTTTGCCTTGTGATATGCAATTATAGACTAGAAAAATAGCTACTACAATGGAGAGTCGCAGTCACACCCGAGGGTCAAAGTCACACCCAAACGCCGAAGGCACCCCCAAGGGCCAAAGTCACCCCCAAGGGCCAAAGTCACCCCCAAATGCCAAAGTCACCCCCAAGGGCCAAAGTCACCCCCCAAGTGCCGAAGTCACCCCGTCGTACGTATACAGTTTCGGTAAAGCGCAGTCACGTACAGTGCTGAGAAAGGGCAAACAGTATTCCGAAGCAACCAATCTTTCAACGTCTGCTCTAAGAGTGCGGCGCTTTTTATTGCAGTTAAAACTCGAAATTCGGCCTCACTTCATGCCACATTTGTGGACGTGTGTGTGGCAAACGTACTTCAAATAAAGTGACAGATATAATGAATTAAACATGTCTGTGTTTTCAGACGAATCGTTTTTATACCATAGTAAACCAACTAGAAATTTTAATTCGGTTGTTTTATTTTATTAAGGACCCCCACTAACCTAGATACGGCCTAAGATACTTGTAACAATGCTATACTGGTTACATTAAATAATTATTTAAATTAAACTTGCAATTTTTTCAAAGTAATATCCAGATGCCGAAAAAAATGTTTCAAAGTGCATATAGAAGCTTTCGTTTGTTTTACATATGACGTTAATGAATATAAAAATATTTTCCCTGTTGTGTTTCGGGATGAAACAATTTTCAGATATATATTCCGATATAAATAATGTAAATAATTAGTGCCACTTTTGTGACACATTAAGTTTACAAACTATAGTAGTGTTTTCTCTGTTTTTATTGACTCAATTTTTGTTCACACTTTCAATTATTGTTGTTTACTAGTTTAGAACTCAGATTTTTCCGTTTCAAATTGTGTCTATAAACCACATATATTAAGATGTATTCTTCTCAAAATACATTTATAAATCAACAAATTTTAATCGCCATGGGAGTAATTATNCCCCCCCCGCCCTTTAATTACGGCGCTGCTCCACACTCACCTCGCCTCACCCCTCATCATCTCTCAAGAACTCGATGCTAAGAGCCACCCAAATCTCTTCACTCACTCACTCGAGCTGTATTTTCGAACGAAGGTGATCAAATGAGCGGCCAAACAAATACACACAGTTGATTTAAGAAAGTATTTTGCTGTGCAGTCTAATTTCACACAGGTCTTGCTTATCAAAAACGCGTAGTGAGTGAGCGAAGAGATTTGAGCGGTTCTTAACATCGTGGTCTTGAGAGCCGACGAGCGTGAAGCGAGTACGAATCAGCGTCGGAACGCACGGGGCGGGGGAAAGGGGAGATCCCCGAGAAAACCCGCCGATCAGCGGCTTCGTCCGGCACGATTACCACGCGTGAAAATCCGCGGGGGTTACCCCACCGGGAATCGAACCCGGTTCCCCTAGGTGGTGAAACATGTATTTTGTTAGATGAACCGAATCGATTTTTGTTGGTTTTCAAGTTTAATTTGCTCAGCTAAATATTTTGTTAGCGGCAACTAAGTATAGTTTTGGCCCTATACAAACAAATAATTCGTTGGCCTTTCTCTCTCGGGTGCGAGCAAGTGGATCTTGGGATCCCACTTGTGTGGTATCAGGTTTGTTGGTTGCCTGGCCGGAGATAAAGAGATAGACATGTTTTTATGAACGTTTTCGCCTGGCAGTAATCATAACCAATAAACCAAAAAATAAGCCTATTTTTAAGGACGAAATTGTATAAGTACATTTAAGATTAGATTTTTGTATAGTTCAAGAAATTACTAGCACTTTGCCGTATAATTATGGTGAACAAATACCATTTTAATGTCTACACATTCAAATCTGCCGTGGACAAAATATTGGGTATTATTCTCTGTAGGATAAGTCACGTGAGTGAAGAGATTTGGGCGACCCTTAACATCGATGTCTTGAGAGCTGATGAGGGCGAAGCGAGGTGAGTATGGAGCANGGAATTAAGGCCGGGGGGAAACGGGAGATCCCCGAGAAAACCCGCCGATCAGTGGCATCGTCCGGCACGATTCCCGTACATTAAGTTACCGTTCTTTTAGATAAGTCATTTTCGATCAAAATCCATTACGTAGGCCAGCATTCGTGTAGCGAAAATGGTAACGCTCCACTGCCTAACGTAAGTAGGTGGGAGGCGAGTAGTCTAACCGCTACGCCACAGCGGCCCCTACGACAAGTCAAAATAATAAAAATTTTAGAATATACAAAACACCCACTACACTACCTTAAGTGTATTAATAAATTTAATGTGCAGTGTTTCATAAATTGTAAACACAACGGCCTTGGTCGCCACCGCTACAGCTGAGGACGGGACGATCGTCTGAGTGTGAACTGTATCCTTGCAGCACCCGGGAGGCGAAGAGATCCTCCTGGAGTACGCAGGCAGGGATGCCACGATGGCGTTCCGCAGCATAGGGCACGACGCCACAATGTTGGAGGCCCTGGAGCCCTACTTCAAGGGCATCCTGCCGCAGTGCGAGCGCATCTACAGCTGCCCGGGCGGCAAGTTGGCAGGACTGCTATAGCGAGGGCGACGTCGCAGGTGTCGGAGATCTTCAGCTCGTTCAAGAGGCACACTTTTTTTTTCTTCTATATTTCGATAGCTTCGTGACATGGTATATAAATTATAACTCGATAGAAAAAAAATTACATTCGTGATGTTTTTTTTTTTTTAAGCGTATGTTCGAGACTTTAAAATTATAAAAGTCTTAAGTAGCAAACGTTATTTCGACAAAAAAGTTTGGTTTCAGTCAAAGTGATTTTTGAAGACGCTGGAGTGTTTTTCAATTGAAATACGACGCTTGGCTTACCTGCAATAATGGTTTAGCTTTTAGTTTTTTTTTACTTTATCTCAAAATTTAAAATTGAAATACGGGTGAACAGCATAAGGAATTACCAAGGACATTCTAATGACGTGGACACTAATTTTAATTAATTTTGTTTAATTTCGAAAAATTATATAAATTTCAAATTAATATAGTTTCTTTTATTTGTTTTGTTACCGTAATTTTCTACCATTTTCAAACTTTTCCCAAGACTATTATTTTATGTCACAAAAAATTTGTATTATGTTAAAAATAATTCTTGTCTCTTGAACACCATTAAGCAGTTTCACAAAGAAGTTGACATGGAGATCGTTAAGTTAACTTTATGTTGTCATTATGTTCACTTTTACTGATCGTAGCAATGTATCTACATTACGTTAGGAACGACGAAAGTTAATGTTTCCATGCAAGGAGTTGCGCCAACTCCAAAACTATTTTTTTTGCTATCCTCTATTCACTTTTATTTCTTCCTGTTTCCGTTTGAATTTGCAAATTTTGTAAATCGCGTACGATTGCAATCGAAGGTCAGGTTCTAATTAAGTTTGTACGTGTACCAATTATAAACAAATTAACGATGTCAAAAACTCCATGATAACGAAAATCTACGAGCTTAAATAGGCGCCAATTTAGATGAGAGACAATGTAGTTATTGACGTTCTTAGATCCAACGTAAACACAGCCACGATTTTATATAAAAATTTTCGCATAGAGTTAACCCAAATTTGACATAACGAACCACATGTCAGCTTCAGTGTGAATCGGTTTTAGAGCAAATATTCGAGCAGAGGGGAGCATGACGTCACAGCTTTGGCACTCGGCATCGGCCTTCTCGGGCACAGCTGATTTGAAGTATTCTTAGAGAGTTAGCTCTTGAAGATAAACCACGCTCTAAATTGCTTGCAGACGGTAAAGAAATTTTCCTCGCTAGTGCACAAGGGCTGGCATATTTTACATTTTACATTCCATTATTTTCATTGCTTCTTCCGACGGAGTTAGGTAATACTTTTCTAAACGTGCGTGTATGTATTATACATGTATATATTGTATTATATACGTGTATATATATACACACACACATACAGACACGTAGTATAACGATGTGAAATTCAGCGCCTGTGCACTTCCGCCATAAAGTCACGTAGTTTATTTTGAACACACTTTTGTGTGCGCTTTTCCGGTTACGTTCGCTCCCTCTAGCCGCTATTTTCTCTAAGTGTACGAGTTCCTATACCTGCCGACGCTCTCTTGTTGACTGGCATGCATGCAGCGAAGAAGAAAATGCGCAGATCGTGTATTCGTAGTAATCCGGGTGGTGGTAATACACTTAAAACATGTAACTCCATGCCTAAAGCATGAGATGAATTTAATGGGCATAAGATATAAATGTGTATTCTGAGGGTGATATAATCAGTATTTTAACTATAGGAATTGCTATAGAGCTATAAAAATGGAACAGGTGTATTTACTTCTTATGAATGTAATTTTGTAAAATAGTTTGCTGACGTCGGCAGACTACCATTTAGAACATAAGCTCCTCCTAATTCTGTTGCGTATTTATAAACATAGAATGATAATGGTAATTATTCTCATATGTAATGATGTTTGAAAGCATACGAAGACTAATTAGCGTCTAAAGAGTGGGTTATGCATGTACGGGCATAATTGTTTTACTAATTTCTTGACAGTTTAGGATTTTGTTGTTGCAATCGTACTTTGATAAAATATTCATTGTCAATATTTCTGTATACTTCCAGATGGCCCATTTAAAAAGCGAAATTATTTCACTGAACATTATTCGTATCGAAAAACGTTAAGTATACGTATAAATGCAAAAGTTATAAAAACCTATGTCAAGACGTTTTGCAAAAAAAAAAAAAAATCAATTAATGCCCTTGCTTAAGTTTCTCTAAAAAGTTACTGGTCGTTAAGGACCACAATTCCGTTCAGTATTCAGGCTGTAACGCCAAAAGATTCGAATATGGCATATATAGTCTTCTAATTACGTATTATAAATATTGAATGATAAGTACCAACACTTTGAAATGTTAACTTAGTGTCTCTTTACCCACGACTGCTGAAACGTAAGATTACAAGATAATGTAAGCTTTTAACCATGCAATAGATTGAGAATTGTAATTCTGCCGAATTGCGTATTTAATACAAGAAATACAAAATATACACTTCCAAAAATATTTATTAATGTAACATAGGTATAAAACACAAAATGCTAGCAGTGAAATATAAATACACGGTGCAGATTTTGGAAGTCGGCTTATGTTATCAAGGGTTTTACTGAATTTAATAAAGTTTTACATAATGTATAAGAGTTAAATTATTGTAATGCTTTAGTTACAAGATTTATTTCTTTGTGGGATTACTGGTTTTGTATTTTCAAGTTCTATCTTACAAAATTATCGTTCCACAACTACTGTTGGTACTTCATAAAAATGTTTAGACCTTTTGTTTTTGTAACATTATATGAATTTGAATTGTTTTATTGTAAGTAGTTTCATTCAGTGCACCGTTATAAAGATATATTTTTGTGAAATATTTATGTATAAGTACTTAAAATATTAAGTCTTGTGATGTTGCCATTATTTATTGGTTTTTGTTTTAAGTGTTAAACGTTTCATAAATACGCTTTAATTTTTTATTTTTATTATATGTATTCTATGTATTTATTTATACATCCAAAAATAAAATAATAAAATGTTCTCAAATGTATTGTTATTTCTATAATTATTTTTCGTGTGGGCAATTCATGGTATTACATTTTTTTTCTCAGAATAACACAAAAAAAAAAACNATTTCTATAATTATTTTTCGTGTGGGCAATTCATGGTATTACATTTTTTTTCTCAGAATAACACAAAAAAAAAAACATTCCTGGCATCTAACTCAATTTTGAAACATCTTTGCTTTTACGAAAATAACATTTCTTTCACTNAAAAAAAAAAACATTCCTGGCATCTAACTCAATTTTGAAACATCTTTGCTTTTACGAAAATAACATTTCTTTCACTAAATTATTAACGCCAGGGTACTTAAAATCACACCTAGTAAGACACCTGAACATGTGAATGACATCTTTTTCTGAAAAAATAAGATTTTTTTTATACTGTTTTATTGAATATGAAGGTTTTATTGAGAATTGTAGTAAGAATTTTTCCCTCAGAACAACCTCCACTCCTCGCACTTCCTATGTAAGATTTCCAGCCATCACTCCCGGCTGAATATTCCTCGTTATAAGACTTTTACGTATATTAAATACGTATGGACTTTTTTTTTATTGAATGTAAACGTTTTACAACGGGTTGTAGTAAGAATTTCCCACCGAACCACCTCCACCTTCTGAGGAAACAGGAAAATTCTTTAAATCGTGTCTGGTATTTATTGCAAGAGAAGTCACTCGGCCGAAGGCCACCGGTGTGAGTAGTTGTGAAGTCCAACAACATAATATTTCTCCAAACTGCTAGGCCGTCCTGCTGATCGACTAAGTGCACGGCGACAGTTTACGATACTGAGATTTAAGCCCCTGATGGAACCGTCGCGTGGAACTGGTTCTGCTANCTAAGTGCACGGCGACAGTTTACGATACTGAGATTTAAGCCCCTGATGGAACCGTCGCGTGGAACTGGTTCTGCTATCCGTGAACACGCGGCTTTATTGCACCCAGCGTACATTTCAGTTTTAGAGAAAACAGAACATTTCCATTGAAAATCAACTTAGAAAATGTTTCATAACAAAAACCTAAATAAAAAAGGAAGCTACAAAAGTTTCGTATTAACCTGTCTTCTACTAATAATAATTTATTTTTAATGATACAGAACTTGNAAAAAGGAAGCTACAAAAGTTTCGTATTAACCTGTCTTCTACTAATAATAATTTATTTTTAATGATACAGAACTTGTTTGATTACTAAGGTTTATCCAGTCAGTATATTTTAAGCACTGGATTAAGAAACCTTTAGAATTATGTTCAATCAGCAGTAAGTTACACTTGGAAAGAAAATCAATCGTGTAAGAACTTTTGCACTGTATTTTAAGCGCGGCAAGGGAAATATTAAATTATAGAAACATTCAGGAGTTTTTAAAAAACTAGTTCAATGTCTTATAAAACATTTTGTCGTCCTTAATGTAATGTTTTTTTCCTAACCGCAACAATAACATCAAAACTTAATTTCGATTTGGCTCTCAAAAAAATTTCCTGGAATCTTAAATTTTATTTTTATAATATTTATTTGAGAATTATGTTACAGAATAAAAATTGCATTTGTTGGAGAACGACAGAACAATTTTATTTAATTGAACTATTTTCCAGTCTCAATATCTGTGCTAACTGCGCATGTGCCTCAACCACTTCAACCTGAGTGTGCCTACATACACATACATACAGTTTTGTTGCGTTTCCGGTACTGTGTTCAGAACGGGAAGCAAAGTCTTGAGTGCATGAACAGAACTTGCGTATGGATTTACAGTCTATAAGACTGTAAGCCATGATAAACTGGCGTGTTAATTTACAAAGCCTAAATACTGTAAGCCACGATAAACTGGCGANATAAGACTGTAAGCCATGATAAACTGGCGTGTTAATTTACAAAGCCTAAATACTGTAAGCCACGATAAACTGGCGAGTAAATTTACAAAGCCTAAAGACTATAAGCCACGATAATCTGGCGTGTGGATTTAGAAAGCCTAAAGACTGTAATCCACGATAAACTGGCATGTAAATTTACAAAGCCTAAAGACTGTAGGCCACGATAAACTGGCGTGTGGATTTACAAAGCCTAAAGACTGTAAGCCACGATAAACTGGCGTGTGGATTTACAAAGCCTAAAGACTGTAAGCCACGATAAACTGGCGTGTGGATTTACAAAGCCTAAAGACTGTAAGCCACGATAAACTGGCGTGTGGATTTACAAAGCCTAAAGACTGTAAGCCACGATAAACTGGCGTGTGGATTTACAAAGCCTAAAGACTGTAAGCCACGATAAACTGGCGTGTGGATTTACAAAGCCTAAAGACTGTAAGCCACGATAAACTGGCGTGTGGATTTACAAAGCCTAAAGACTGTAAGCCACGATAAACTGGCGTGTGGATTTACAAAGCCTAAAGACTGTAAGCCACGATAAACTGGCGTGTGGATTTACAAAGCCTAAAGACTGTAAGCCACGATAAACTGGCGTGTGGATTTACAAAGCCTAAAGACTGTAAGCCACGATAAACTGGCGTGTGGATTTACAAAGCCTAAAGACTGTAAGCCACGATAAACTGGCGTGTGGATTTACAAAACCTAAAGACTCTAAGCCATGATAAAATTTTCCGTACAAGATCGGGCGGGAGCTTCCACAAGACCTGCAACCCGAGCCTGCGCTCTTAAGAAATTGTCCGCAAATATACCACACCAATGTTTACGTATAGCGAGAAAGAGCGGATGGTAAATTTTTTTCCCTGCATCACGGTAGCGTTCCTACAGTTGATAAAGAAACAGTCAAATGCATAGGAACGTTCCCAATAATGTATTGTAGCGGTGCTAAACATTCCTTTATATACATCCTGATACAAGGTAGTATTTCCAAACATTGTATTGGTTAAAAACTTTCAATTACAGTTTAGGACGCTAACTAGAAATTTTTTTTACAGTTTTCATGCGAGTTGCTGGGTAGGGTTCTTTGGAATAACCTATCCAATGATTCTTGTTGCCACACAAGTAAAGACGAGTGCATTTTTTTATGATTGTACTTCTGCAAGTGTGATTCGGAAACTATTTTCACTCACGACTTCAGTATTACGCATTTACGCACAGAGTTTTGTTGTTATAATTGGAACTTTTATGTTAAATAAACACGAATGTTTAACTTGATTTTCACACAATATAATCTGTAAACATTTTCGTGGTTTATTAACTATTTATTCGTGTTTAATAGTTTCACACTATTTCACAAAATAAAATAAACAAAATGACTGTAACACCCTCTCTCTGATTGGCTAAAATTTCAACCATATAGGGAATCTTATTACGAAAACATATTACGAAAACGTCAATAAAAACGGCGAGCAGTCGACCAAATCTTCCATACAATCATCCATACAAGCTGCCATGCAGGCTTGCAAGGAATCGTGCAAGGAATCTTACATCGTGGCATACCCACTTAACAACAGGCCATAGCACAGTAAATTTTATTGAAGGACTGTTGAGAGGGCAAGGGAAATGTCTGGTTATACACTGAAGAGCCAAAAAACTGGTATAGGCGTGCGTATGCAAATAACAGAGGTATGGAACCAATCAGAGTAACGCGATGCGGTCGGCAGCTAGATCGGTTACTGCTGCTACAATGGCAGTTTATCAAGATTTAAGTGAGTTTGGACGTGGTGTTATAGTCAGCGCACGAGAGATGGGACATTGTATCTCCGAGGTAATAACATTTTGATGTTCGCGTACGACAATTTCACGAGTGTACCGTGAATATCGGGAATCCGGTAAAACATCACATCTTCGACATCGCTGCGGCCGGAAAAAGATCGTGAAAGAACGGGACAAACTACGACTGACGAGAATCATTAAACGTGACAGACGTGCAACCCTTTCTTAAATTGGCGCAGATTGGATTTGTGGACTGCCCTGCAGGATTCAGGGTGTGAATTGCCTCCTGCATACCTTCAGACATTAGTCGAGTCAATGCCACGTCGTCTTGGGGCACTTCTACATGCTCGGGAGGCCCTACACGATATTAGGTAGGTGTACCAGTTTTTTTGGCTCTTCAGTGTAGTTAGTTTGTTCATGTACATTCTTNGGCCCTACACGATATTAGGTAGGTGTACCAGTTTTTTTGGCTCTTCAGTGTAGTTAGTTTGTTCATGTACATTCTTACCAACAATTAGAAATTTTGTAAACTATAAAAAACGCAAATCTAAATAATACATTAATACAGGTTTATTATGTTAGGCGTATTCCTAACGCACATTACCTCAAACGTACTAAAGCTTACAATTGTACGGCTTAAAAAATAATATCAGGGTATTTCAGCACGCTCATTAAATTATTTCTTTTAATTGTTACAGTTTTTTTTTATTTATTTTTTTTTTTTTGTTTTTTTTTTTTTTTTTTTTTTTACAAAAACGCGCATTCTCAGTTTAAAATACCAGTTTTGAAATCCGTGGTTTAATTTCACTNTTTTTTTTTTTTTTTTACAAAAACGCGCATTCTCAGTTTAAAATACCAGTTTTGAAATCCGTGGTTTAATTTCACTAACGTATCACACGCTCTTAAAATGAGGAGAGGCAGGAATATCATAAGGAACAGTTTATCTATTTGCCTTACTATGCAATACATACATGCCAATCCGGGCTCAATATAAACTTTCAAATATCACGTAGTAAAATTAAGTACAGAATTTATTGAACAACTCNACATGCCAATCCGGGCTCAATATAAACTTTCAAATATCACGTAGTAAAATTAAGTACAGAATTTATTGAACAACTCATAAAATGTAAATCTTATATAATCATGAAACCTCAGTAATTACTCTGCAACTGAATTTGTGATACGGCAACGAAGAATATCTGCAAAGGAGGTGAAACCGAGCCTTAACACCGGAATGTTCTTTTGGCGTGGCCAACGAATTTCTTCAAGTCAAGATTTTTGTACCACCGATGGTCAGGGACAACCGACATTCGGGAAAATATTTTCCTGCCTGGTAGTATTTCAGAACATTTTAGCTCAGATCCACTCCTACTCGTTCTAGGTACCTAACCGCGAATCACAGACGTTGGGCACCTGAGTAGCCTAGTTTTCATTGGCCCAGACAAATAGTGCCTCATTGTCTTCTCGCATATAAACGCGGGAAAGGATGCGAGGAAAACTGCAGATTGTGCACACGTTATAATGATGTAAAACCTGCATGGAACACTTTCGCGAAAAAAAGGGATGTCCCTACTTATCGCAAACCTCACACGGTAATACGTGTCTGCACGGCTTACTGTCAGTGCTTTGTTGGAAACTAGTTACACGAGTTCTTCTTGTGACACTGCAAGTGAAATATTTTATATTTACAACGCATAGTTTTATGAAACTGGCGCTTATCTTTAATTGCTCTACGCAACCGGTTCAACGACGAGGAGGTGAAAGCAGCTGTCTCCGGGTGGTTACATAGCGCTGGAGGAGATGTCTACGCATCCGGAATCGAAAAGTTGGTTGACCGTTCCGAGAAATGTTTACAGTCTCTTGGGGACTATGTGGAAAAGTGAACTTACATTGTATGTTGGCATAGCCGTGTTGCCTATGTATAGATGGTTTCATACATGGCCATAACGTGGAAGTGTAACTTATTTATTGATTTGCCCTCGTATATGCATGTGTATAATACATTGGCATGCGAAAAGTCATGAGCTAGGGGTCTAGTATGGTGTAGGCCCTTCTCTAGTCCGGAGAAGAGTCACAACTCGTTGTGGCATCGATTCCACAAGGGGATGAAACACCTGTGCGGAGTGACGTTGGTTGACTTATGCCACATGGATAGCTACCCACAGCTCCCTGCTATTTGTAGGTGCAGGATCTCGGGTGCGAATGGACCTCTTCACCACGTCCCGTAAATGCTCGATGGGGTTCATATCTGGAGATAGAGGTGGCCGCACCATTCGTTGAAACTCTCCAGAATGCTCCTCTAACCGATTCTGGACAACCGGCCGATGACGCAGTGCATTATCCTGCTGGAATATATCATCGTTGTGGTGTCACGTGACGTCCATGAAGGGCTGCAATGCAATGCCATGACCACCACACGCTCACTCATGATATGTCAAAGCACAACTAATGCATGTCTGGGCGCTTCCAAGACGTGGCGGCACAGTGGCACCACCGACTACTTCCTTGAATTTTAGCATGTCAGTGTAAACTTAAAGCCTACAACACTGCCTTGTTATTATTGAAGTAAAATGCCTTGAATACTAAAAGCACTTTATTATAAACGATCGGACAAGTACTGTCCCGGACGAACAACACAACACAACTGAACAAGATAAGCATAGAAGATAATGTGACAAAGAAGAAACCATAGAGATAGAAGAACTGACAAGTGGCGCTATCATAAGGAATTTTACTTAACACTTGAAACTAGATACTTTAACACTTTCCCTTGTTAAATAACAATTCACAAAAAAAATACAACTCTATATAAGTCCCATCTTGTCACACAACATCCGCAAACGAGGGGCGGCTAGTGGCTTGGTCATGATATCTGCAACTTGATGCTCTGAAGTAACTTTATCGACAGCCAGTCTACCTTCTGCTACATGCTCTCGAATGAAGAAGTGCTTTCTTCGGATATGCTTGGTTCTACGATGATTTTCTGGATTTTCTGCAAGTCTGACAGCTGCAGCATTGTCTATCTGTAGAACTGGAACTTCTTTTAACTTACTCATTTGGCTCAATAGACGACTAAGCCAAATTATTTCTTTTGAGGCTTCACTAGCGGCGACAACTTCTGCTTCTGTGGTAGAATCGGTAACTGATCCCTGACGTTGACTTAGCCATGAAACAGCAGCGCCTGCATAAGTTATTAAAACACCTGTTGTTGATCTGCCTGTTTTGAGGCATCCGCCAAAATCTGCATCAGAAAAACAGCCAAGAATCCCTTTCTCTGCATTGTGCTGATATAGAAGGCCATAATTAAGGGTGCCTGCTATATATCTGAAAACTCTTTTAAGTCTGGTAATATCTTCAGCAGTAGGATTTTCAAGAGATCTGGATAAAAATCCGACTGAATAGGCTAAATCAGGTCTAGAGCCTAACATCAGATACATTAGTGAGCCTACTGCTTGGCGATATGGAAACTGATGTGCTCTTTCTGTTGCTTTCCCTGAAATCAAACTCTCTTGACTCTGAAGCATTGGTGAAGAAACTGATTTACAACCGACAAAATTGAAACGTTCAAGTATTTTCTGTGCATAGAACTTTTGACACACTCTTATATCACAATTTGACTGTCTCTCAATTTGTAGTCCTAAAAAATAAGACGCTTCTTCAGATGTAATTTTAAACTCAGCCTGAAGCTGATCTAAAAACTTCTCTAATTCTACTCTACTGGTAGAAGCTATGATGCCATCATCTACATAAAGAATGAGAATTATCTTGACACTACCTTCATCTCGAATGAACATACAAGGCTCCTCATCACTAGCCTTGAATTTGAGTGATGTCAGAAACTTGCCAATACGCTTGTTCCAGCACCTTGGCGACTGCTTAAGTCCATATAAACTCTTCTTGAGCTTCCAAACCCTACCCGTGCCGTCATCAAATCCCTCTGGCTGCTGCAAGTAAATATCTTCTTCCAGCTCTCCATAAAGAAAAGCTGTAGATACATCGAACTGAACTAAGTGCATCTTCTCTGTCACAACAACACCAAGCATCAAACGAATAGTTTGCAACTTTGCTACTGGACTAAATGTTTTAGAGTAGTCTATGCCCTTACGTTGATCGTAGCCTTTAGCAACTATTCTTGATTTTCTCTTCTCGATGGTGCCGTCAGGTTTCATTTTGACTCTATATACCCATTTGCATGGAAGGGCTCTAGCTCCCTTAGGTAGGTACTCTAGATCATACGTATCATTCTCAAGTAGAGAGGATATCTCACTGTTCATTGACTTAAGCCATTCTTGACCATACTTGCCACCTACAGCTTCTTGAAAACTTTGTGGATCCTCTTCAGCTATCATGATCATTACAAAATCATCATAATATGTTGACGCTTTGATTGTGTTTCTATCACGCAGTTTTCGGGTATCTGCTCTTTCAGTGTGCTCTAATCCAGACTCTGGCCTAGATTTGGAACTGGACTCTTCACCACTTGAATCTTCTTTATCTTTGGTTGAAATTTCTCGCTGAACAAGTTCCTCTTCAACCAATTGTTCTTTTGATGGAGTGCTCAGGAAAGGTACTTTTACTTTCTCAGCACAGTCACGAAGTATTTCTTGAAAACGAACATCTCTGGATAACACGACTCGCCTATCTTCTGAAATATAGACTCGGTAGCGCTCTTCACCATCGTAGCCTACTAGGTAACCTTTTTGAGCTTTCTTATCCATCTTACGCCTCTTCTGCACAGGAACATGAAAGTAACAGTTTGAACCAATAATACGAAGATGTCTGATTCTTGGTTTTTTACCAAACCAAAGCTCGTAAGGACTTACTCCATTTACTGACGACTTCCCCGTTCTGTTTAGTATGTAGACCGCTGTTGTAACAAGCTCAGCCCAAATTGCTTGTGGAAACTGAACATCAGAATTCGAGTACATAAAAGTTCTTGCCATTTCAACTATTGTTCTGTTCTCTCGTTCACTGCTACCATTTTGCTGTGGCGTATAAGGGGCTGTCAACCGCTGTGTAACTCCCCTACTTAGCAAAATCTCTCGAACGTCTGCATTGTCGAACTCACCACCATTGTCGCTTAGAAGCTCTTTGATGTTGTGACCTTGTTTCTCAGCATGAGCGAGCATTTGTTCTAAAACAATTTTGACATCTGACTTCTCTTTGATGACAAAACCATACCGAAATTTAGTGTAGCTATCTTTAAATACAACTAAATAACGTTTCTTCTGAAATGACTCAGCAAAAGGTCCGCAAACATCAGTTGACATAAGCTCTCCTGGTTTCAAAGCCTTTCTTCTAGTACCAAAAGGCAGTCGATGAGACTTGCCATAAATGCAAGGTTCACAAATTTTGTCATCTAGCTTGACTTTAATATCTAGCTCGCGTTCAAGCTTTTCTTTTATGTGACGTTTATCTTGGTGGCCCCATCTCTCATGATACAACTGCAGTGGGTCACTTGATTCTACAATGTTGATACTACTGCTACTCGGGCTAACAGTCTTAATCTCTGCCTTATATAATGTTCCATTCTTCTCTCGAGTGCCCACCAGCACTGGAGCACCATTTACTGAAAGCGAACAGGAGGTAACTGTTGACTGGAACTTGCTATTTGGATTTTTATCATGTGCAGATAATGGAGAGAATAAATTTCTAGCAATCCTAGGAACTAACCAAACGTCCTTTAACTGCAAACGTTGGCTCCTGCCATTAACTATGGAATTGATCTCAATAACACCGCTACCAACAGCATTTAGTTTTTCATCTCCAGCTGCCTTAATACTGCACGAGTTCTCAAACTCATTAAAAGAACTAAACCAATCTAAACGACTTGTAACGTGTTTAGTAGCTCCATTATCCACCCACCAATCCTCTGCATTAGGCTCAGCAGCTAAGATTTCATTGTGAATAGACACAAGAGCAATCGTATTTGTAGAAGCTCTAGAATCTGCGATATTACTCTGTGAATTACTACTAACAGCATTAGGGCGTGGACGACCATCTGCAATCCACTTTCTACACTGACGAACCCAGTGACCAGGCTGGCGACAATAATTACAATTACCTGGCTTCCACTTTTGAGCAGTGTAATTTGGCTTATGTTTATTAGTTGAGCTATTACAACTCTGTTTCTGTCTATCGGACCTAGCCACTAAAGCTTCTGGTTTATTACTCTCACTACTTGTAAAGGGTTTCATATTTCGTTCAAAAACACAGAGCTGCATATTCAATTCATCAAATGAACGAACTTCATCTTTGGTAAGCAGCATCCAACTAGATTTAAAACTTTCGAAAAAACATGGTAAAATATGCAAAATTTTACATACCAAAAGCAGATCTGGGAGAGTTTTTTCGTTTATTTCTTTTAAACCATTATTTAGTTCATTCCACAGACTCCTCAGCTTGGCTACATGAGTGGAAACGTCATCACCTGATGTCCAATTAAAAGAAAAGAAATCTGCACATACTTTGAAGAGTTGGTCTTTTGATGTTGCCTCAAACTGCTGCTTCAACGCCTCCCAAGCTTCACTGGCAGTATCTTTGTCCATTATCTTCTGATAGACTGCATCAGAAACCGTACTAATGATCATTGACTTAGCGTAGCTATTCGCTTTTCTATACAAATCACAAGCTTCTTTGTGATCTTTCACTTCCTGTTTCGTTGCGTCACCTTTTAACGGATCTGGTTTCTTCAACTTCTGATCGATACAATCTAATGCACCTTCATGGTAATCCTGTAAATCACGAATCTTTCGCTTCCAAACTGGCCAATCTGCTTCACTGATCAGTGGTTTAATGTGCTTAGCAAACTCCATCGTCGCTATGGATTTAGCAACACTTCACACTAAACGAACGAACTTTAATAATTCACTGAATAACAAATCATCTAAATAAAGCGACTGGTCCCATAACCTATTGAAGTAAAATGCCTTGAATACTAAAAGCACTTTATTATAAACGATCGGACAAGCACTGTCCCGGACGAACAACACAACACAACTAAACAAGATAGCATAGAAGATAATGTGACAAAGACACTTTCTACAGCCGTGCGCTGTCAAATTTTCTCTTTTCTATTAAATTCTGGTGTTGAAAAAGTAATCTTGGCAACTACTTTCCAAGTAACTATGTCTAAAAAAAATTACCGTGTACGAGAATATGTTAACATATGTACGAAAATAATGTTAGTGAACTAGTCGGGGAATAATACCATTAATGTAATTTTTTTTTTCCCCAACGGAGTACCCGAGCACTCTCCTGGGTCCTGTCCCAGAAGAAACATTTCTATACTACTCACCAGACCAACCAGGTTGTCGCCTTTTTACGTAAATAAAGATAACACCTGCACGTTATCCAACCTACGAGACGAGGCCAAGGCTTTCCAAAGCCCTGTCCGAGGTACACGCAAGTCGGTGTGAAGGATTGATGAGGTGAACTTACAGTTTGGGTTGGGAAAATGGGAGTACACCGAGAAAACCGGAATCCAAGAGGCTGATGTGCTTCACTGTTACGTGTATATATCGCAGGGAGATGATAAAACCGGAGATTTGATCCAATCCCTAAGGTAGATGATCAATTCACGGAATATGTTAACATGACAACTCTGTGGGGTGATTTTCCAAAAGAAAGTAAGTGATTTGATCAAGTCCCTTAACTGTTTTAGTGAAAATATGAAATAAAGAAGTCTGGACTCGCCCAAAGCGTAGCCATAAATTACGCACCGTGGCCGAGCCCCAGCGCCAGCAGGAAGGTGCACTACTGGTGTTATGGTCATTTCAAGGCTCGCCGGCAATTTTTTATAGGTAATGAGGCTACCAGCTTCAAGTATAACATCTTTTCACTAAAACAGTTAAGGGACTTGAACAAATCACTTACTTTCTTAAGGGAAATCACCCGTGTCTCAACAGTAAAATTGTAGAAGGCACTTAACTAGTAGATTCTTAGGGATTTGATCAAATCTCCGGTTTTATTATGTCCCTGCGACATATACATAGCTGGAATTTTTTACGGAATTCCTGCAGTAAATATACACGGAAATGCGCTTTGTGAAAGACGAGAAACGGAACTGAGCTTCGTACGTTAAAAATTACGTAAACTCTTCGTAATTCCTACAGCTTCGGGTTTCGGGAACGAACAAAGCCGAAGATACAAGAAGCTCAACAAGAAAATAAAATTTCCTGTGACAGTTAGAAAATTCAAGCAACTTGAAAGTATTCCTTCGAAAATCAAAAGTTAGCACATGTCATCTGTAACAGTTAGCAACAACTATGTTGCTGAAAACTGAAATAAGTTACGCGCCTCAGTTTCGTGAAAATAACATGTTTATACCCAGCGATATTACAAAACAGTGATNAAAACTGAAATAAGTTACGCGCCTCAGTTTCGTGAAAATAACATGTTTATACCCAGCGATATTACAAAACAGTGATATGCAAATATTGTAAGCGTCATTATCTCTAATGTGTTTTGTGTTGTGTTCATGCCTATCTCCAGAACAAAATGTTGTAACGTTTTTTATTTCTATTTTATAAAGAGTACATCTTCCAAAACGAAAATTAAGGAAAAATAAACGTAGTTTATGTTTATAAACCGGAGATGCAGAAGCAAATTTGTGGATATGTGTTCCGTGAATTCACGGCAATTTCTGTGAGATTTGCGGAAAGCGCACTTTTAGAACAAACGGGAAGTGCGCGTAATTTGTTTAAAAATATTTCTGGACAATTTTCTAACATTAATTCCCGACAGTGTATACTCGGCCAACAAGACGACCACCATTTTATTTTTTTTTCAAAATTAATTTTTATTGAATGCACACCGTGCCCTCTGAAACCAAAACTAAGTTCATGTTTTTTTTTTCAGGTGTTACNAAATTAATTTTTATTGAATGCACACCGTGCCCTCTGAAACCAAAACTAAGTTCATGTTTTTTTTTTCAGGTGTTACACTATACATTTTTCGGTATTCACGTGAGGCTTGACGTGTTGTCAACAGCGACTTCACTACGCACCAGACCAGAGGTTGAGAAGGTCAGGGACCGGTAGCTGACCAGTCTTGGCTGTGCCCGGCTGTGTCCGGCTGTGTCCGGGAGTTTGTCCCGGAACTCACGTGGAGTGATATCGGAAAACCGAGATCAGGTTGGCCGGACGGGTTTTCCCAAATGCGAACCGAGAGCGTCGCTACCACTGCACCACTCTTCTCGTCAGAAAGTTTTTCGTGGTTCCGTGGCAGTTGAAAGACAGCTGACCGTAATTAACTAAAACATTCATTTTGGATCTTCATCGAAAGTAAGATCTNAAAAAAAAAAAAAGGAGAAAACATACATACGACGTATGGTATAAGGTTAACCCTAAGGGCGGTAAATATCTTTGAAGTTGGACTTGATGCACTATTTCATTATAATAACTGGAGACGGAACACTGGGAGTCTGGATAATGTGTAAGGTTTATCGTAACATGCGGGTTAATAATACATATATTTTAAATTCCAAGTATGTCACAGCTTCATGAAGATTAAGTCAAAATAAGGGCAGTGACCGTGATTATTTTCATGAAATACTTTGACGGTACAGCAACCAACAGGGGTTGTGGTGTTCATAGATCTTTGTTCCCTGTACATTATCGAAACATGACGTACCATCTTAAAAATTGTTTCCAATGTTTGTTTCAGGATCAACTTCAAAGATGTGTACGGCCCTTAGAATTCCCTATAGAACGTAAGCCGTATGCATGTTTTCTCATTTTTTCGTGATTAAGTATATCGGTCTAACTCGTATTCAACATGTATACCCAGACTGGATACGAAGTGCCGAAATTAAGTTAAAATACCATGTGCGTTTCTTATTAACTCGGATAAATCTGTTAGAATGACATCAGTTCTGAGGGGAAAGTTTTCGAAACTTGCGTGTATTTTATAAAGCAATCGTTCTTTTATGTCCCCGCGATTCGCATATACTAAACAGAGGTACGCCGTAGAGGTACAATCTGCGTCGTAAAAGCTATCGTACTTTCTACGATGATAATGTCATGGACATGTCATGATCAAGGTTCAGTGATACATCAAGGCTGATACTGGGTGTGCGACTCTCAGTAACTCGCACATGGGCAGAATAAAGTGACTGGGCTTTCGGAATGAGCGGTGTCACATTCGCAGCCCGGTTTCAATTACTTAACTAATTTCAAGTCCACTGTTTGTCTACAATCTATTCAATCTTCTTCGTAGCAAGTAATCTTCATTCTTATTAGTTTTCTTGTGTTTTTACGTTGAGCAAGGTTGCACATATAACTCTCAGAACTCAAGAACATTACTTTCGCATGAAATNTTTTCTTGTGTTTTTACGTTGAGCAAGGTTGCACATATAACTCTCAGAACTCAAGAACATTACTTTCGCATGAAACTGCGAGAAATTATTGAGGGTATCGTAGTTTTACGAAAAGACGGGAATTTTCAGCCGCGATTTCTAGCAATAATTCACGCGCGTTTCTCTAAAAAAAAAAAAAAACATAAAAAATGTTGTAAGAAATAAAGGCCATTAATTATAGTCAGTAGGCAGAATTTTTTTTAAATACCGTTACCACTGCATAATAAATTTTTTTTTATAAAGTATATATTGNTTTTCTTGTGTTTTTACGTTGAGCAAGGTTGCACATATAACTCTCAGAACTCAAGAACATTACTTTCGCATGAAATTGCGAGAAATTATTGAGGGTATCGTAGTTTTACGAAAAGACGGGAATTTTCAGCCGCGATTTCTAGCAATAATTCACGCGCGTTTCTCTAAAAAAAAAACATAAAAAATGTTGTAAGAAATACAGGCCATTAAATATAGTCAGTAGGCAGAATTTTTTTTAAATACCGTTACCACTGCATAATAAATTTTTTTTTATAAAGTATATATTGNTATAGTCAGTAGGCAGAATTTTTTTTAAATACCGTTACCACTGCATAATAAATTTTTTTTTATAAAGTATATATTGCATGGATTGGTTTTTACTAGATCCCAACCAGGGATTAATATTTAGTACATAGATTTTTTTATCGCAAAGTTAAGGTAATCGAAATATTTTCAAGCTATCTCATTAGCAACGAATTCACACTAGAAAGAGACGTGTTATTTTTAGCAATGTAGAATTTTCGCCAGCGGTGCAGATAACGTCGCTGATCTGTGACCGCGCACACAGAGATCTGTCACTTATTCAAACGCCAGCCCATTGGCCTGTTTCATCAGCCTCCCACGGACGTCACAATCACGCCCTGATCAGTTGCCACCACGTGTAGAGCGGGCAAGGTCATGCTGATACTCCGAGGTTCATAGTGCGCTATCAATTACTACAGAGAACAGCCAAGTTTTAGCTGAACTGTCACTCGTTTTCCCGAGATTTTTCTTTACTTTGGCTGGAGTCGTAACGAACAAAATGCTACAATAATTTCAACAAATTTACGTACTCAGGACGGGACATAAGCTACGCTATGAACTACGTCAACACGAGCCTGCAAAATTTTAATATTTGCGTGGCATAATAAAAAAAAACTAAGGACGTTAGGCGAGACACACTGTTGGCATTGCCAAAGTTACATATTCAAGGAGGAGAATGGACGTTGACTCAATATCAAGCGGAGAAAACAAGTACTAGTGTGAGGTTTAGTTAGATAATTAGACAGAAAAAACACGTGACATATAGAAGGAAATATATTCAGTCGGAATCACAAAAATTATCCGGGTGGATACAAGAAGAAAAGTAATGACGAATGTAATTTAGCGGTGGCAATGGACAGATGAGCCAAAAGAAAGGAATGATTGTCAGCCCAGCCAGATGAACATTTGCCAGAGCAACATGTGTGAACAAACGGGTGGCTTTTCAGAAACAGGTAATGATAATGAGTTTATCCTCTTCCGCTTTTGTCTTTTTCTTTTGTGTATATTGATCATATGAATTTGTGATCTCGTCTGCGTAGTCATATTGGCTGATAATATATTCTACTTTGTTTTGGTTTTTTATTTGAGGCAACGGAGATGTTACAATAACATTCCTTATGTAATGATTAGATGTGCCCGGGGCTCCGCTCGCGTGGACTACATAATTATTGTTTGGATTTTTTCTGTTAAACAGCTCTAATGACTTTTTTTTTCCTTTGATAAATATTAAGTTTGTAATGGGGAAACAACAGCTTGAATTTTACGTATTTGCTTATTGAGAAATTAAATGGTAAAAAAGCTTATTAGTATTTCTCTGTAATCGATAGATATATGCTACCGCGGAATTTTTTTTTATTAGGTCTTTTTATTATACACAATTCTCTACGACATGATATTGTTCCATATTTAACGGTTTAGACAGCGTATTGCAAGAGAGCGCGCTGGCGGCAAACTTTTTTCCGACTTGATTCACTATTATCGTCACTGTTTATTCCTTATGTTACTTTACCTAACAAAATATATACTAAAACCTGACCGAAGAACATAGCTATGAAATAATTAAAAAAAAACACATAAATCGCATAAGTGGTTCTCGAGTGATAGGCGCACTAACAGACAGACAGACACAGAGAGAGAGAGAGAGAGAGAGAGAGAGAGAGAGAGAGAGAGAGACGTTGAGTTTTATAATATGTATAGATGGTGAATCTGAGAACGAGGCTGATGGTGTTGAATAGAAGTGATGGTGACGTTGATGATAGGCTAATGGGTTGGGTTTTGCAAAAAAGTGATTTATATGATAATAATAGCCGCAGTGACAGTGACAAAGTATAGTACTTTCGAGATAAGCATAAGAATTCACAAGTAAAATTACGTTTTCAACAGCCGGTACTCTATCATCTGACTTGATGAATGGACCAGGAACAAGTCGGTCGGAGGGGATGGATTTCACTTCTGCTCCACCCACGCCCAACATCCATATAACATCGACTTCTCAAGCCGGCGGGGAAAGAAAAATGGTGCGTATAGTCAATTGGCGATTACTTCCAACTGTTCTGAATCCCTGCTTAAGTTCTTCTTCTACGATATTCCTCTGCCTCGTGCAAACAAAGCATCTAAATTACACTAAAGGGACTACGCGCCTCATTCGTGCGCACTCAGTACAATAATATTTTGTATAAGTACGGTTTATTACTATAAATTACGAACACACCTGTTTTGACCGTGTTTTTATTAATACTAATTATGAATTAAATATTAAAACTTATATAAAATATAAGCAAAAGTTCAATTTGACTAAAAAATAAGGTACTTTTATGTTAACAGGCGTATAAAACGCTTGTAACACGTCATACATGGGACGATTTTTCAAAGTTTTGATTCGAAAAGTGTGAAGAAACTAACAATAGACTATAGGGGNATATTAAAACTTATATAAAATATAAGCAAAAGTTCAATTTGACTAAAAAATAAGGTACTTTTATGTTAACAGGCGCATAAAACGCTTGTGACACGTGGCATATTTTGGAAACAAGCAAACACGTCATACATGGGACGATTTTTCAAAGTTTTGATTCGAAAAGTGTGAAGAAACTAACAATAGACTATAGGGGNAACACGTCATACATGGGACGATTTTTCAAAGTTTTGATTCGAAAAGTGTGAAGAAACTAACAATAGACTATAGGGGAGCTGACTCCGCTAAGCGTTGGCCTTCCCTGATCTCATTTGCAGCGTTGACCTTGTCCTAAAGGCGGGGAAAACTTGCGGAATATCACGTGTTGTTTTGGATATCACTTGCTCACTGCTACTTTCAACTTCTCTGAGGCCCTGCTAAGGTTCCTCAATCGGGCTATTCTCTATGTATCCTTCCGCATCGCGCAAGTAAGACCAAAAAAAAAAACGCCAAGGGTAGACTAATAAACCGCACGTGTGTACTGGATGGACGATCAAATATACGTATTTTGTAACCGTAGTAGGGCCAGTGACTTTTCGCGTAAAAATCGGAGCACACAGTAGACTTCAATACTATATACACACCTCAGCTGTTGTTATATATCCATTGGCTGATGGTGCCGTGTCCGTCTTTGACCAAGCCACTCAGAACTAAGTAACTCCGACACTGAACCTTCGTGATTCGTGCGCAAACGGTTGACACGGGCCAGAACATTTTTTAGCTAATCAAAGAAGGTGGATGACCCTACAATGCTTTGGACTGTATCTTGTCTCGAAATCTTTTCGCGAAATATCACTGCCCCTAAACAGTAGCAATTAAAGGTATTTCAACCAGTTTTACCGGCAAACTTAAATATGTAAGAAACATTTACGTGACAAATAACGTAAGAATATATGAGTATTTCTTACTAGCCATTACCAAAATAGCTCATTTTCTTATGTTTTCGACTCACATTGACTCTGAAATAAATGTTACACGTTGCAGACATAAGTGAAACTTTTAGTTTCGCCAATGAAAGAAGGTACTTTAATGTTTTTGTAAGTATGAAACAGCTGTGATGTATTATTGATTTAGGATAATAAAAAAAAAACAATAAAACGGGGTGATTTTTCAAATGTTTGATCGGATTTTGTAAGCACTAGGATCTCGAGTATTCGAACACGACCGGTTAACCTCCACCGCTTCATCCAAGGCGGTCAAGAGGCTGCCTTAACCATCAGGTGCTCCTAGCATCTAGCAGCTTATGTTTAACATCTTGCTACCACTTGCTACCACGAAAACGTTACACGTAGTTTCTTTCTGAGCGCTCTGCAGGCAACATACACGTCGGAAGCGTACGTCAAAACAGAAAGTAGTACAATTTCACGAACAGCGCTGGTTGAAACGTCCATGCAAAAATGCTAACAATAACTTTTTTTTTGCAACGTCAGTTGAAACGCATCTTCTTACGAAATATAAAACTATATCGCAACACCAAACCCATAGTTTTTTTTTCAAAACAAATTTTTATTTTCGGCGGTACTTTCAAACAAAGTTTTTTTTTTTTTACTTATTTATTAATACCATAAATGTATCCTTAATTGTTTTCGAGATCTTCATGAACGAATATCAAACATAAATTAGATTATGATACCGTAAAAAGTTAGTACATTCAAATAAAAAATTTTGAAGTTTTTGTCCGGCATGTGTTTGTGGAAAATTTAGTTCGAAATGGTAGACCCCTTGATTTAGTCCTGGAATAATTCGATTCGTTTCAGAGTCTGCCATGAGGGAATTTCACCGGAAGAGTATTCTCATTTAACCACCAAACGTTGCTTCGTTCATAAGACTGCATTCTTACGTCACCGCGACATTATTCCATAGTTTTTCTGTGTTGTGATTTTTATACATACATATTTCCGGATGGAGGATTAAAAAAATTATTGTTTGAATTTTTAAGCGACTTCAGTACCACATTAAGAGCAATTTAACGTGTCTTAAATAATAACAATGCAATTTTAATGGTATAAATTAATTTAAACTTTTTACGTGTTACAAATTTCACTTTATATCTCAAGCCATTGGGAACTAAACATATCGGGTAGGTTAGGCGCACTTTCTCGAAGCCCTAGAAATTGATCAAGGCTGTGCAAGTTCCAAGTGTTTGATTTTTAAGGCGTCCGCCATCCTGTAGTTATTTTCAGCATCTGAGGCACAGAACCAAGGGAGCGATACGGGTGAAAATGGCATGCTCATTAACTGTCCCGTCGCCTCTACCTTCGAGATACTCAGCTGAAGTGCAGGCTTTTCCTAGTGCTGAGTGTAACGGTGTGACTAGAAGCGTCGAAACCTACAATTTCATTGGTGGAATTTGTGTAGCTATATTACAATACAAGCCTTCACGCGAATTCTACAGGTGTCCAAGTAGAATGTTTTGCGTTGTAGTGGCGTAACAAGGCCAACTTTTAGAAACGTTAGAGGGTTATATCTTGCGTAATAGTACACGCGTAATAGTTATGTAAATATCGCGTATTCCACGCTCTTTACAACACATTTTAAACGTGTTGTAGGCAGACGTAATTAAATAAAAATCAAAACATTATTAATTTATACGCGTACCAAACATTGATTGAATTTTATTTGTAAATTGTGATGTAACTTGCCTCATACGAGTATAAACAACGGGTTCTATAGTTTTTTTTAAATAGTTTATAATAAANTATACGAGTATAAACAACGGGTTCTATAGTTTTTTTTAAATAGTTTATAATAAAATCAAAATATTACGTTTTTAAAAAAGCAAACCAAATAAATCACACAATTTGAAAAAAAAAAAAAAAACACGATTAAACAATGGGAGACAAATTACATCGTCATTGTATAGTCTAAATCATGCTTGGCANAAAAAAAAAAAAAAACACGATTAAACAATGGGAGACAAATTACATCGTCATTGTATAGTCTAAATCATGCTTGGCAAAAGTTATTCTACAAATGTTCGAAAACTGCCACAAAAAAAATTTTCCTTTAAGTCAACAGTTAAAAAAAAAAATCTACGTGGCTAAGCGAGAAACGCATGACCACTTTTTTTTATAGAGTAAATAATTTCGTTCCTCTAAACGTTTTTATTATTTCTATGTTCCGAAGAGAGAAGCTCGTTATATTGATACTTTGGTCAAACATAGTGCCAAGTATTTTAATTTGACGGAAATTAAATTTAAAAAAAAAAANCTCGTTATATTGATACTTTGGTCAAACATAGTGCCAAGTATTTTAATTTGACGGAAATTAAATTTAAAAAAAAAACTGGACTGTTTTCGGCAGAACTATGAAAACAGGTAAGCTTCACACATCGCGACCTCTTGAGACGCATGGGACAGTGCGGAATCGTGAAAGTGGTAGAACCTCGAGTGATAAGAGCCAATAGNATCGCGACCTCTTGAGACGCATGGGACAGTGCGGAATCGTGAAAGTGGTAGAACCTCGAGTGATAAGAGCCAATAGCCCCGCTGGTCAATGTTCCAGACACTGAAGATGTCTCCGCGACGACGCAGGACGGCGGCCAAGCTGTTGCTTAGGGAGGACGACGACTTGCGGTGGACGAATGACGCACGTAGTTGCCGCCTTTGACACCCTGGGTGGTGTTTTGCCCTGAACTTCGAGATAGGCACGGCAACCTTCTGGCAGATAAGAAAAAGAAAAAATAACCGCGAAGCTCCTAAATAACTCGCAGCCTACTTTCCCTCCACGGCGTGCAGTTGTGCATTCCCTGCAATATCTACTGTACGGAGTGATCCTGAACTTCGGCTGCATACTTCGTTACGTAATTCGTTATAGAAACCAAGGTTGGGAACATAACACGACCTGCAACAGGCAATTTGAGAGAAGGACCCGGAAATTGCAATACTACATAAATGGGAACATAATTGTAGTTAAGACCACTAACGGTCGTAGGAATGTGATTCGAATTTGTATGTGATTCACATAAGGTTATGAGATTATACAGGGTGGTTCTAAAATCATGGGACAAACATTGAGAAGTGGTAGAGCTCACTAAAACAAACAATTATTGTATAGGAATATATGGGCAGGAGTGACGCGTTGAAGCACAAACACAAAAATAACACATGAACTGCAACACATCATTTATTTACAACGTCGCCACTAAATGCCTTTTTTACATCAATGTTTATAATAATTGCTCAAAATTGCTACCACCGACAGTAATGTAGGCTTGGTAGCGTCGGTGGAGTGATTGGCGAACAGATTCAAATACGCCGAGTATTTCACGCACGCCACCNTAATGTAGGCTTGGTAGCGTCGGTGGAGTGATTGGCGAACAGATTCAAATACGCCGAGTATTTCACGCACGCCACTGTTGTCAGCCAATCACGCCATATGTAGAGGTCGCCAAGCATGCGTGACTGTTGGTGGATGCATTTCCAGCAACTGTTTTAACACTTTCTGTACGGAATCACTCGTTAAGTATGCTGCTAATGAACATTTTATGTTTACGTTTATTTGTTTATGTTTTTGTGTTTGTGCCTCTCAACGCGTCATTTCCGCCCATATATTCCTATACAATAATTGTATGTTTTAGTGAGCTCTACAACCCCTCAATGTTTGTCCCATGATTTTGGAATTATCCTGTATAATGTAATTTAAGTGATCACGTGTAAATAAATTTNACCCCTCAATGTTTGTCCCATGATTTTGGAATTATCCTGTATAATGTAATTTAAGTGATCACGTGTAAATAAATTTCGATGTGGTAATTTCAAGTAGGGATAAATCAAAAGTAAAACGTCTTCACGCCGAATTAGGAGAAGGGAAAGGCAAACCCTTTCTCACTGTACCAGCAGAGGGAATGCTTTTCAACTCAAGGTTGAAAGAACGAGCCAGCGAAGACTCCAGCGAGATAGAGGGGGAGGCCCCTCACACTGATAAAATTAGGAATTAACTACGCTAATCTTAATGTTAGGAATACATACAGTGTAGAAAAATTTATAGTAAACTTTTTTAATTTTAATGGACGGTTTTCACCTATGCATAGTATGGAAATAATACCAAACGTCAGGCTGCAAATACAGGAATGTTTAGCATCTGTATTATAGTATATTCGCGGTTCCTTCGCACTTTTTGAAACAAACCTTTGAAAAAAATCACCCCATGTACGACGCGATGGCTTATTTCCAAAATACGTCACGCAAGACAAGCGTTTTATCCGTCTGTCAAAATAAAATTATCTTATTTTTTAGATAAATTGAACTTTTACTTGTATTTTACATATACATTGTAATATTTAATTTAGAGTCAAAATGAATAGAAACCGGGAAGAAATATGTGTGTTGGTAATAACTAGTGAGAAATAGTTCTTATGCAAAATATTATTACAATGAGTGCGCAAGAATGCGGTGCATTGTTACTTTGGCGTAATTTTCTAAACTCGGTTAAGCTTTGTTTGCATGAGGCAGAGGAATATCCTGGAAGTAGAACTTTAGCAGCGCTTTCGAAAATTTTAAAGTAACCGTGAATGGACTATACAGGCTGATTCTAAAATCACGGGACAAACATTGAGAGGTGGTAGAGCTCACTAAAATTAACAATTATTGCATAGTAATATATGGGCGGAAGTGACGCGTTGAGGCACAAACACAAAAACATAACACATTAACGGAAACGTAAAATGTTCATNAGTGACGCGTTGAGGCACAAACACAAAAACATAACACATTAACGGAAACGTAAAATGTTCATTAGCAGCATACTTGACGAGTGATTCCGTACAGAAAATGTTAAAACCGTTGCTGGAAATGCATCCACCAACAGTCACGCATGCTTGGCGACCTCTACATATGGCGTGATTGGCTGACAATGGTGGCGATAGTTGAGGGCAGTCAAACGGTGCGCCAGTGACCTGCTGCATCAGCGAACAAAGCATTTGCGCTTGATTGTTCGGCCGCGATGGGTGATTTTACGAATAGCGAAAAGGCAGACATGCATCTAATGTGTTGCATTTCATGTGTTATTTTCGTGTTTGTGCCTCAACGCGTCACTCCCGCCCATATATTCCTATGCAACAATTGTTGGTTTCAGTGAGCTCTATCATCCCTCAATGTTTGTCCCGTGATTTTAGAATCAGCCTGTATACATAATTGGGATTTTCCCCACGCATTTAACTGTTTCCTCAACAAATGTAGGAACATTACCGTGGATGTATGGGAAACAATCTTTACCATTCGCACTTCTACAATATACGTATACACAGGTATGGTAAATTTGCGAATAATTTCTTAGAGTGTAATTTTATACAGTACGACGATTATACGCCAAAGTAAAACTGCGCGAGTCTCATGAAAAATATAATAATAAACTGTTCGTGCGGAATCGGAAGATAAAGAGTTTCGCCTAGATACAAAGTCACCAGCGATTTGTTCTTTCGGCTTCCTTTGCGTTGTCGGCCGGTGCGAGCAGAAAGCAGACCGACGCCAGAGACAGTTGAGAACGGACACCAGCATTGGCGGAGGGGGCCGTTCCTCGTGAATGGGACGATCTGAAAGAGTATTTGGCTGTTTAACGTAGCATTTGTAAGCACGCATAGTTTCTACCAGCACGTAACCTCTGGACTTTGAGTCAGTCGGTAATGATAACTACGGTGAGAAATGGTGTGATCGATGGTCGGGCCTGGCTACAAGGCACTGGGAGGAACTCTCCGCCGATTCCGCATGGACATAAGGTTATTTAAACTATTTTATTTTAAATTAAAACCCTAGATGTCAAACACGATACGTGGAACATTAACTACCTGTTTTTCGCGAAAATATTCCAAGACTAGTTGTACTCCAAAAAACGTTTGTTCAGTGCCAATATCGCGGTTCGATGATTTTAACTCGCGCGCGTCTTAGGTTTCTGCCAGCCAATCACGGACGTTCGATGTCAGGGTAACTTTATTCTGATTGGCCCAGTCGAGTATAAAATGTCTTCTCACACAGAAACGCAGCCAATAGCCAAAGGAAATTTGCAAGCTTGCGCGTAACAAGTTTAAGTCTACCTTTAGCAGAAAGCTTTCACGTAATAAGCATAAATTTTTTTTCCCGAAAAACATGTGGCCCTAAATACAGCTGCACGTGGAGCATAAGGGCGCTGGGCAAAGAACGAAGTGCATTACAAGATCGGCCCAATAAAGCCCTACAACGATTAAGGGAGAGACGTGACCTTGAAAATTGGGAATTACAGTTAGTTATTTTCAAAATGTCAAGAAACAGCGTGAGGTGAAACAACGAAGTAGTAAATAGTATCAGCCTGATTTAATATATCCCCTGTGCGAAAAAAAAAAAAATGGCTGGTAACAACTAGAGGAGTGTGGTGAACTGTTGCGGAGGTAAACTGGCGTTAGCTCTGTGCTGTACCGTGTTGCTTGCTAGTTGAATCTTCCACCACCAAAACGTAGCTCGGCAGCTGGCGCCACAGGCCGAGTGTAATGGGTCCCCTTGCTACTCGCTTGTGAGTAGCGTAATTGGTCCCCTTGCTACTCGCTTGTGGGTAGTGTAATGGGTCCCCTTGCTACTCGCTTGTGGGTAGTGTAATGGGTCCCCTTGCTACTCGCTTGTGGGTAGTGTAATGTATCCTCTTGCTACTCGCTTGTGGGTAGTGTAGTGGGTCCCCTTGCTGCTCATTTGTGGGAGGGTCGGAAAGCATTAAATTTNGTAGTGTAATGGGTCCCCTTGCTACTCGCTTGTGGGTAGTGTAATGTGTCCCCTTGCTACTCGCTTGTGGGTAGTCTAATGGATCCCCTTGCTACTCGCTTGTGGGTAGTGTAACGGGTCCCCTTGCTACTCGCTTGTGGGTAGTGTAATGGGTCCCCTTGCTACTCGCTTGTGGGTAGTGTAATGGATCCTCTTGCTACTCGCTTGTGGGTAGTGTAGTGGGTCCCCTTGCTGCTCATTTGTGGGAGGGTCGGAAAGCATTAAATTTCCCTAAGCCGCACGGTGGTTACACGGGTGTGTACAGCCGTGAGCAAGCACCAACTTACCTTGCAACAGTTCCTCACACGCCACTGGTAACCATATCGCCCGTCATTTGGAAATTAAGTTGCGACGACCGGCCTGGAAAGACATGTTGGCACACCTGGCAGGCAACTTGCGAACACCCTTTCAAAAGTTGCGTATTTTCTCGAGATCTGTTCGTCTGAGAGCGTTACACCTATGCAAAGTTCTCTTCTTTTTTTAATGCACGCTTAATTAGTACGTCATAAAAATCAATAAAGACCGATGGGTAACACACGTTTGATGGTTAATTATATGGTTAATTATACGGCGTTCAGCCCGAATCTCTATTGATATTTCCCGTACTTATGTTAAACGTGCGTACACAAACGACTAGTGTGGAGAAGACTAAAGTAGCTTATGCCTGCAAACAAGACCGGAAAATTTTATATGCAAATTATACTATATTACCGGGCGCAAATTTCCACGTCATTATTTTCACTTCTTGCTGAATGTACAGAAATTATAAAAGTGAAAAATGTAAGACAACTAGAAATTTGATTTAAGCATTTCTTTTTGACCACGTGTGTTGAAAAATGGCAATTTTTTTTTCTCTCGCATGTTTTGAATTTGGTGTCACATCTGTTAGTTTTGGGGGTATACTGGATAACGTACCAAAAATAACATCACAATAACGGAAGTGGCCAGACATGTTGATAGCTATAAAATGAAATATTCGAACCACTTTAAAGGAAAAAGAATTAAATTTAATCAGCTTTGTAAATTATGTTGGGGATGTTAAAAATATCTATACATCGAAATGTCGATATTATATAAACGATATATCGATATAAATAACCTATATATTATCGAAATAAATATGTTTTTCCAGGTATCGGAAATAAATATTTTACAAAATGTTTTGTTAATAAGCTCTGTTTTGAATACAAAATTTGAACAAAAAAAGACTATGTTTACTTTGGCAACGTGCACCAAACACAAGCGACACATCTTTCTGCAATGCCTCGTATCCTCAGTATGTAATATTCCAAGCAATTTTACATTTGTCAAGTCCTTTAATTCATAAAATATCAGATTATGATGTACCGAAAATCTGTATTTTTCTTTCGATATATCGTTTTGCAAAATATACTTTTATAAATGACCAATATAAGTAATATCAATATGTTTTCCGACTTCAACATTCCTAAATTATGTTCCATAAATATATACACGATTCATGTTATAAACTTAACTGCTTACTTAACTGGGAGCCCAGAGAGTACTGTAACACACCTGTAAATATAGGCAGAAAATTTTTTTTCAAAAGCGGATTTCAAAAGTGCTAATTTTACCGTGAACAACTTTTATATGCTATTCACGGTAAAGTGAGCACTTTTAAAAGCCCTCTCATTTGGAATAATAGTCAATAAATGTATTTTATTTTGGCCTTAGACTTTAACTTCCGAGTGCCGTGGAATGTACACACTGTGTTTATTACCTACGTGCCAATATTTACTACTTATAAAGGTCGTTAAAGGATAAAATTGGCTGAAATATAAAAGTAACTAGGGCCTCAGAAGTGCTCACTTTACCGTGAACGGCCTCTACAAACAACACGTTTGAATTTAATAACTGACAAATATCAGAAATACTGGATCATACACTGAAGAGCCAAAAAAACTGGCACACCTGCCTAATATCGTGCAGCCCCTCCCCCATCCCCCCTCCCGCCGAGCACGCAGAAGTGCCGCAAGACGACGTGGCATGGACTCGACTAATGTCTGAAGGTATGCAGGAGGCATTGAAATCTGCGCCAATTTGAGAAAGGGTTGCACGTCTGTCACGTTTAATGATTCTCGTCAGTCGTCGTTTGTCCCGTTCGTTCACGATATTTTTCCGGCCGCAGCGATGTCGAAGATTTGATGTTTTACCGGATTCCCGATATTCACGGTACACTCGTGAAATGGTCGTACGCGAACATCCAAATGTTATCGCTACCTCGGAGATGCTATGTCCCATCTCTCGTGCGCCGACTATAACACCACGTTCAAACTCACTTAAATCTTGATAACCTGCCGTTGTAGCAGCAGTAACCGATCTAGCGACTTTGCCAGACGCTTGTTGTCTTATATAGGCGCTGCCGACCGCATCGGGTTACTCTGATTGGTTCCATACCTCTGTTATTTGCATACGCAAGCCTATAGCAGTTTTTTTTTTTTTTTGGCTCTCCAGTGTATAGTATAAACTCTCAGCAGGGACTTATGGGATGAGACAGAAATATGTCGATTTTAAACGTCCAGTGATAATGTAAATTCATATACGGCGCTATCGTGTCATGAGCCTGGTTTCCTAGTCCTAGAATCGCGTTATCTCTTTTGTAGATACAGTCCATTCACGGTTGCTTCCAAATTTTCTCAAACCCTTTTAAAGTTCTTATTCCATTGTATTCCTCCGCCTCGTGCAAACAAAGCTTAAACGTGTCTAGAAAATAACACCGAAGGGACAGCATTTTACATAAGAACTATTTCTTACTGGGTATTGTCAACACACCTACTTTATCTCTGTATTCATTCGTATTAATTATAGATTAAATATCAAAATGTATGGATAGTTTAAGAAAAAAAATATGATAATTTTATGTTAGCACAAGCATAAGACACTTGTGACACGTGGCCTATTCAGGAGACAAGCAAGCACGACATGCGTGTGATCGCTGAAAACTGTACACACGCAGAAAGAGTGAAAAGAAGAAAGAAAATAACGGAGACGAGAGACGCAAAAGGACATAAATTAAAGAGAGATATAGCAACCATTAGAGATATATAAAGGAATGAAAAGGAGGGGGAAAAAACGGACGCATATCGTGTAGTGAAGTTCGCTGGTAACACGAACTCTGATGTGCAGCTGCATTTTATTTTTTTTTACCTGTACCTTTTGACC
>NQII01006074.1:73702-105025 GCA_002778355.1 Clitarchus hookeri
CAATGTATAAATATATGACAAACGAAAAAACCAAAATGGCGTCCTCCAGCAATGTATAAAAAAATGACAAACGAAAATACAAGATAGCTGCACAGGATAGAATGAGTATAAGTGAGTGGTTGGGGGTAGAGGGGAGAACTCCGGAAATGTAAGTTTTTAAAATACATTTATAATAACATTTAAAAAATAATATTTTAACAATATTTTTATAAATTTTTGTATTTTCTTTTTTTTTCAAGGTCGAAGGTCACTGGGGTTAAGGTTAAAGGCCAAGGTCACCTGGATACAACATAACGGACAATATGGCCGCCGGGGGACCGGAATGACAAAGCATGAAAAGCTCCGACGCTCCGAGCCTCCAGTCCCTTGCGCCAAAACATACGATATTATTCTATTCATAGCGGTACCTAACTATAAGTTATTAATATTGTAATAGAACAGTCTGTGTTTACGACTTCTGCACGTTAAATGCTACTTGTAAATTTTCGAGTCTCTTGTAATATGTACGCTGTTGATGATCGGAGCACATCCCATTTCGGTCTACAAAGTATTTTCATTTGGTTACTGAAGGACATACCTGCAAAATTTAGTCCAGGTCCATCGAACGGCATATAAATGAGATGCACTAAGTCGATTTAGAGGATTTGGGGGTTTTCGGATTCAATGGGGAGGCCAGGCCCATTTTGACATCTAAAATATTTAAGTTGAGAACTGAAGGGTATCCCTACCATATTTGGTCCAAATCCGTCGGACGGTATAGAATCGTATAAGTAACCTACATAAGTGCATGCGTAGTACGTACATCGTACATAAATACAAACTTTGACACATATATATTACATTTTTTTTTAGTAACCAATTGTACTTCATAGGGGCCTTACGTTCATGGTTGAGCTGGCACCGACGGCAACCACTGCGAGATAATGTCACTCTCTTTATATTAATTTTCTTAATTAAATCAAATTTAATTGGCCGAGGTTTTATTACTTCAGTAAGAATCAGGTATAACGGATAACATAATTCTTTTCACTATATTTCCATTATACTCCTGGCACCTCGACTTTCAAAACTAGAAATAAATAAAAACTACCTTTGTGAAGAGACTGTTTTAAAATTACCGCATAAGTAGGCAATAATTTATAAATGTAAGAATGTAAGTGAAGTTATTAAGTTATCGTACAGGTAGAGATAATGTACTTGAGCGAGCAGATTTATACGCAACTTTAGGTGCAAATTTTGAGACAATACGATTCGTTACGGATAATGGGGCACAAAAATAATACGGGCCTAATCACCTAACATTATTACTAAGGGAGAGCACGCCCTTTAAATATTGGGTATTTAAAATAGTTAGTTGCAAAATGCCCAATTACGTGAGATGAAAAAAGTCGTGAATAGTGTTAGCTTGGTTTGGAATCTGCTCTCTGTGAACATTTGGCTGGTAATAACAACACACGTCAATAGGAAATTAAAGGATAACATGTTATTAACTAACAAAAGTACTTTACCCGACAACGTAAAAGTTAATTCTACTTAGGTTAGGAACAAAACGAGATTTCTTCTGGGCGAGTTTGGCATAGGGAAAATTTCCGCCGCCAGGTGAGTTGCTGTTACAAAGAGGTCGCTATTAAGCTGACGGTAAATTGAGAAATTCTATATACATATTTTCTTTGTGTAAAAGTTAATTTTTGGCTTGAATTGTGATATTGCCCAAATTTGTAGCATTTACTTTCTTTCGTAACTATTATTCACGCCCTACAATGGTATTTACAGTAGTAAACTGTAAAAATACAACTGCGGACGTTTATAAGCAAGATTAATTCAATGTGAAACGTTTGGAATTTAAATGACCCTAAAAACTATAATTTTAACAATTCTACAAATATGTTTTTGGATTCAGTTATAATATTTATATTAAGTAATTGTGTAATCCTGCGTTTTACTGAATCCAATTTAAGACGGAATATTTACCAATACGTGAATAAATTTCACTATATTTTTATTCCTGTGTGAAGAACAACGTTTATTCTTTACGGAGTGACTAACAGAATATAACCAGGAAGATTTTACACGTCTACATTTGTTTTATGAAAATTGCAATCATTTCATTTACTTACATACAAAACGAAAAAAAATCCGGTATACATGTGACACTAGTGCGCCCTGGTGGCTAGAAGACAAACTAAAAGCAATGAGCTTCCCAACCTGAGTAGAATAAACCTCAACCGTGTTTATCCAGTCTGACGTAATAATCGTGAGCACATTAAAGGAACATAAAATGTTGCCTTGGCGTTACGCTCTCGGTTGAACGGCTCTCGAGAAAACGTGGAACGTTTGAAAGAGTACAGAAGATTGCCTGCCAGGAATAATAACGGGTGATTTTGCTACCCGCCAAATATTCACATACGGCAGGTATCAAATCCGGCTATGGGCTGTTCACAGTTATTTGAGTGATTTGAAATCAACCTTTGACAAATGTCACTGCCTCTATCGGGCACACTGATCAGCATGTACTCAGTAAAAATTGTAACGGCGGAGGAAAAGTAGTTCCATGTCTTAACTTTTAATTTAAAGTATCAGGCAAACATTTTTGAAAACTAAAATTATTTATTTTACTTTCAGTATTTTTTTTAGTTCATAAAGGGTAAGAATTAGCAAATCTATAAAATATTTACTTTTCTAATAATTTCACAGTTTCGTTCGACTTATACATGAATAAAGTGATCAGGCGTATGGAAATGTTAATTTTACATATGGTGGAAGAATACACAATGTGCAAACAAGTAGATGTTAAGCAAGGCTTTCAAAAGTGCTCAATTAATCAAGAACAGCTTATAGCACTATTCACAAATTTGTCGTTTCATCTCACACAGTTCCTGAAATTTCGCAAATAACTAAATTTAAATTCCCAATTTTCAAGGGTAAGTCTCACCCTTAAGGCTCCCGCCTGTAAGCATAGTTTTTCTCCTTTTTTTTGTTTTTTTGCCGAGAAGCGCGGGAGCTATAAGGGCGACACTGGCACGTGCTACAAGAGCGACATCGCGCAGGGCTCTGAGCTGGCGTGCAGTGTTCTCGTAGTGCTGCGTGTACCTGCGGCACTTTCAGCGGCGACCCTGTCACTTTATTGATGAAAAGTCTGTATCAAAGTTCAATAGAGGCTCCTATTGTAGTTTGGCTCGTGTCCGGGTAGTATGTTTTAATATACGTCAGTCTACAAAAAGTCGTTATTTAACTATATTAGCTGGCTCCGAAATAATATTTACAGCATGCCTGGTAAGTTTGAAGTACCTTTCCATCCTCGTCTGGGGTGTGATGTCTTTCCGAAGGTAAACATGCTGGGGGCACGTTTCATAGTTTCGTCAACAAAACCAGGATTTCGAACACACTGCAGCGCAGTTCAAGCGCAGGCGGAACCCTTAATAATCGCGTCAAGTCATAGGCCGTACTGTTTTTTTTTTTACGTCAATTCCCATGACAAATATCCTCACGAAGATCGTGGCTGGAGTTGATGATCACCCTGTGCGACGGTGGAAGTCTCGCAAAGTACGCGTCTGAAATCCACTGCGCATGCAAGCGAAGGACGCTGCTTATCGCCGAGATTGCACGGAACCGGTGTATAACCAGTTACGTAGATCATGTGACACACTGTTCGACCTTAAGGGTCACGCGTGCACGAAAATACCTCGTAATCCACCGCAAAAAAAAAAATATATATAGACCGCATTCGCTGAAGTGTCCCGTTATGCGCGGTGGGAACCTGCTTCGACCACCGGCCAAAGAAGAGGTAGACCGCTTTTAATCTCCCGCGATGTCCCTAAACATTTGCTCAAGATTGAGTGTGAGTAGGTGAAGAGATTTGGGCGGCTCTTAACAGCGAGGTCTTGAAAGCCGATGAGGGTGGATTGAGGTGAGTGCTGAGCAGCCGGAATGAAAGGGCGGGGGAAACGGGAAATCCCCCGAGAAAACCCCGCCGACCAGCGGCATCGTCCGGCACGATTCCTGCATGAGTTCCCGCCCCCTCTTTACTAGCACTTTTATCCTATCATAATAAAGAGCCTGATTCCTATCCTCTGTCTCCTGTAGCATTTTCTGTTAAAGATGATAATGCATGAAACAATTTTTAATTCTTTCCTGTCGAAAGGGTTTCTACGGTGACTATGCCGGTTTTTCTCTTTATCTTCTAACTATAGTTTAGCTATAAGTACACTTAGGGAAGTTGTCATGGCCAAAATCAGGCCATGGCAGCCCAATCCCTCTTTGCCGTGATGCATGTCTCCTTGCATGATACTCCCTTCCTTGTAGGCGTATGGGGCTTAGCCCTGAGACGCACTTAACTCCCGTCCCTACCGCGGGCTCATATAACACTTGGTTTTAGAGTAGTTACTAAAAAAAAAAGATTCCTGTATGTGAAAATCCGGGAGTGACTCGGCCGGGCATTGAACCCGGTTCGCCTTGGTGGGAGGCGAGCAGGCTAACCGCTCAGCCACCGCGGCCCCATTTGCTCGAGAACTGTCGAAACAGCTGTTTCAACAGCGATACTGCGTTTGCTTACGTTATACTTTAAGGCTCAGCTATACCTCTTTTACAGAAATTCTTCTTTTTCGCATCATAATTCCTAACTCATAGTAATTGCTAACAATGTACGATTGTAGAAAATGCGCATTTTACGAGTTGTTTAATATTTCTGTGCTGAATTTTTATTGTGTATCGTCTGCTGGTTGTAAAAAGTCGAGAACATATTTATATTTTATCAATAAGTTCCCTCCTTTTCGCCAGCAGGAAATAACACACTGTCGAAATTAGATACAAGAGTATCATAACAACTAGTTAATTGTACGTTTCCTACAATCAAACATTTCCAATAACACCTCTGAAACTGAAATTATGACACGAAAACGAAGAATTTCTGCGAAAGGAGTGAAGCCGGGTCTTAACTCGATACCCGCACTTTTTCGAAAACTATCAACAATCTCAGAAACATGCAAGAAGCTGCCCTACCTTAGATACACGCCCGGACATTCTTAAGTATGGATGAGATGGGGTGGAGCAGCGGCGGAACGAAGACGTGAGGAGTAAACTGGAAAACCTTGAGGAAACCCCGACGTCACGGCAATGTCCGCCACATCACCTGCCCGAGGATCCCCGTCGTGGTGTCAGTACCAGTTCCTATATTTAAAAAAAATTCTAAATATGCAAAAAAAAAAAAAATCTTTACATTTAACAATTTTTTTCATACTTATGTCTTGTTATTTGGTAATGAAATATATGTCACACGGTAGCCCATGGCATTAGTTTACTTTGTAAATTTTTTCATTTGTACAACTTAGTTTGCATTTGTTATTTTAGCTGCAGCAAAACAGAAAAAAAATTGAATTTGACATCAACTTATTAAAAAAATGTAAAGTGTAATTATTATTTTTTTTATTCTAGGAAAATGTCATCACATATCATGCGTACAATTTAAACAATTGTTTGCTTCAAAAATAAAATTATTAATTTTTTGGGGCCCAACACTCTTAAGGAGATCGCCTAGTGAGAGGTGCGTTTGTGTGTGTGAGGCAAAAATCGATGAAGCACTAGGGGCGACTCCGAATGGCGTATGTACAGCGGTATCGCCTCTACGCGCAAGGTGCTCAACTGGCCTGCAGTCTTTACGTCGGCGACACGGCTGAACGCGACGTTAAGCGGTGACCCTATCATTTGATATTATTTTCTCTCGGGCGAATGAAAATGTGTTGGTAAAAACATTAATACCTATTTTAAAATAGATTCAGGATGTCAGTACCCGAGTACCAAGTGTTAGATATCCTCGATACTTAATTTAAATGTTGTGTATATGATGCAAATCACATGACATGTGATTTAGTTGTAGAAGTGAATAAGGAGCATAGGAACTTGTGCTCCCCTATTCCGATATTTTCGAATTTCGGTGCTATGCTTTGAAAACCATAATCATTTGACTATAAATATTTGCATTTATGTGGTGCTTTTATAAGTCTCTTCCCGGCTACGAAATGAAATACTATCGTGAAATACGGTCGTAATGCAGCAAGTGATAATATATTTACCCCCTTCCTTGTAAGTATTTCTGTATTCATCACAGACAGTTGTAATAACAGAGGCAGATTCTGAGGATGTTCTTGGTTGGAGAACTGTTTTTTTTTTACATTTCAGTAATTTTTATGCCAACGAACATTTTGTCTACCTGCAGCTAAGTTCCTTTAAATTCGCTCGAGTTTGCAAGCACTCGTACGAATTCTCTTAAATTTTCTTCCTGAGATGGAACAAAAATGTAATACTATAAAACTATTATGTAAGGTAAACTCTTGGGGAGGGGGAAATTTCCTGATGTCCTCTCGCCTCGCAGGGAGGTTTTTTTTTTTTTTTTTTTNTTGCTTCTTGGTTGGGCTAGCTGCCCGTTAGACCCGTTCCGATTTAAAGGAATACTCTCGCCTGACAAAGAAAGCTCTGGGGCTCTCCCGCTTTCGATTCGTTTCTCCTCTGTACACGAGCACAGAGTATCGATAACACACCATAAAATCGTGAACAAAGGTTGTTGCTAATCGTTGCTAACAGACACGCACACAATTATAAGCTGTTCACGATTAATCGAGTATTTTTGAAATCAACCTATGAAAAAATGCCGCTGGTATTACCTGTAACGGACATGTTGTACGGCATGCTCCCAGTTAGTTGGTAACGAAGGAGGGAAAGTATTTCCATGTCGTAACGTTGAATTAAAAGTGTAAGGTAATAATTTGAGATTACTGAAATGTTTTCATCTGCTTTCTGTTAGAATGAGAACATTTGTTAAATACTTAACTTTTCTAATGATTTTACATTTACACTTGACCGAAGCATGAATAAAGTGGCCAGGTCCATGGCAGCGCTAAGCTGAACTCACAACTATCCGTTGCATCCGTCAATCGTCCGTCCGTCCGGCGGTCACGTGATCTTCAACCAATCGCAGGGCAGCTACTTTTTTTTTTCCATCCGTCAAATGTTTACCAAACTGTAACTTTCGACGGACGGGTGGACGAGCCACCGCCTTCTGACGACATTCCTCAGACGTGAATACGCACTTTGAAATAAAATGCAAGGCGGTATATCTGTGTTTATTTATATTTGGTGGTAAATTCAGAAACTTTAAAATGTAAAAAAAAAAAAAAAAATTAGTAAAAATTCTTATCACATTAAATAAATTATTTCCCCAGAATATTTATCTCTTGAAAATGTATTTCCAACCGAAATATATGTCCAACTTAAGAAAGATCACGATGTTAAGTTGTCACAACTGAAATTTTTGCCGTGCATAAGGATTGTTGTGAATCGCATTCAACTGACAGTGGAAAACACAGACAGATGACTGACTGACAGATCCGACGGATGGTTGTGAGTTCAGCTTTAGTATTTTACATTTGGTGGAATAATACACAATGCGCATACAAGTAGATCTTAAGCAGGACTTTCAAAAGTGCTCAGTTTACCGTGAACAGCCTATATTACCAGTTATCGTTAAGGGAATCGTGTTTTCAGCGAAAAGTGTCCACGCCTCTTTGTATTATAAAACACTTGGGGTTACATAATCCTTCGTGATTTGATGGTTTTTATTGTCACCTGCCTTAGACACGTCGAATCACACACTCTTAAGGAATTATTTGTAATTTACCATATCGGCGTATACGCACAGTGACAAAGCGCGAATGGTAAAATATTTTCCCATACACGCATGGTAACGTTTCTACAGTTTCTCAGGAAAGAGTCATATGCGTAGGGAAGTCCCCGACTTTGTATAGTAGCGATGTTAAACATTTAAATATTTTCAACCTGAAACGTAGTAATATTTTTATACACTGTTTAGGTTAAAAACTTCCATTGCAGTTTAGGAAGTTTACCAGAAATTGTTTAACAGTGCAGACGTTCAGCGTCAGAGTAACGTAATTATGATTGGTCAAGTCAGGTAAGCAAATAAATGTCTTCTCACAAAGGGGGCATTTCACGTGAAGTGGACAGCGAAAAAAAAGTTAGGTTCTGAAATTCGATCATATTCGGCCTAATAGTACTTCTGGTAGGTATGACTACGAACACACGATATTATTTTTATATGGTGTTTATTTGACAAAAAAATTGCCGTAACTGAAATTAGAAAGTTTTGAAAGTAGCTTTTCTAAATTAACAAATGTACAATAAAATATTAAACATAGCAACTTCTATTGAAGATGTATTCTTTTGAACTATAAAATAAAATTAGAAAAACAAAAAATATGTCATGTACAAAACCGTGAGTAAACATTTCAAACCAGAATTTTAGTCACTTCGACAAATTTAAATTTTTTTTTTTAATATAGTTTAAAGTATATAAAAAATACACTAGAAAATTCAAAATGGGATCTGCGTTAGTTTAGGAGTTAGATGGATTAATGTACATACGCGTCGCAATGGGCGTGATATCTGGCGCTTGCTTAGGTCGGCTGGTTTACGCGATATTGCATTAAAACTCTCAGCGTTATTATTATTTTATCCCGTTTAAGCGTATTTAAGCTCTTACAATAATGTGGGGTAAGTATTATTCAAATTAATAAAATATTATAAAGAACAAAAACATTATTAGGAAGTAGTAGAAAAAAGAATTATGTGATAGCGAAACGCGACTATTAGCGCCATCTCTTATCAGCGAGAAGTACTACTTATTCTTCAAATAGAGTCAAAGCTATGTAGTACAAGAAAGTGGTAGAAATATGACGCCAAGCGGTTTCGTATTTTCCGTTATTTTTTTTGTGTTGCTCTAACCTCTCAGCGACTTGTGCGCATCCTAAGATAGTTATTATTTTATAATGGCGCCGTACGGTGATCGATGTTTTAATCCATTTCGCTTGGCACTTCATCGAAAGTTTAAAAATTTAAGGAAAATTTCTGAATGTTTAGCTCAAAAGCGGGGGTTTTCACTAGATGTTTACGTACGTGCATCCTGTAGGAAACGATTTTTAAATGAAACACCTCCAGTAGCTAATGAAGATATTGTGCAGTGAAGTCAAACATCGAGAGAATCTTCGCTAAACACCCACGATGAACCGTTCATTCCCTAAGATAAGTTTAAACATAATTCAACCATAGAAAACCTAGACATTTTGAAGCAGATAAAGGAGAAATTTAATTATCCGTCTACTTCTACTTCTATGAAGACTGTGATATTGACTATAGCACCTACGTCATGGAGTGAAAATAAACTTGCAGAAGAATTTGGAACATCCAGGCGACAAGCGAGAAAAGCAAAGCAACTTGTCGATCAATTCGGTATCTTGTCATCTGCAAACCCACGCGATGGCCGTAAACTACCAGCCGAGACAGAAAACTTGGTGAAATGTTTTTATCTACGAGAAGACATTAGCCGAATAATGCCTGGTAAAAAAATATTTTATATCCGTAAAATTATATGATGGTAAAAGAACGCACATAAAAGAACAGCTTCTGCTGTGCAACATTGATGAACTTTATCAGAGGTTCAAAGATGAATATCCGAACGTCCAGGTAGCCTTAACAAAGTTTTTTTTTACTCTAAGACCCAAGCAATGTATTCTCGCAGGCGACTCTGGAACACATGTGGTATGTGTTTGTACTTACCATCAAAACGTAAAGTTGATGTTGAATGGAGGAGACATTGCCAATCTTACAGCTGGAACTGCCATGCAACTTTCATCTTATAAGGATTGCCTTCGCAAGATGATGTGACCCAATCCAACACCGACGTGTCATTTAATGACTACAAAGACAACGCCAAATGAACGCTGTGATTCTTTCCCTGGCTTGAGTGCAATTCGAGAGCATTTAAAAATCTTATTTGATAACAAACAAGTAACAGACGTGCAGTTTGAAAAATGGGTTGGAACAGACCGCTTCACGATATCTACTCAATTATTGTCTTCTGATAATTTTGTAGATGACTTATGCGACGCTTTGGACTCTTTGAAACCTCATGCTTACATTGCAGAGGAACGGGCGCTTTATTTTAAAACTCTTAAGGAGACTATCGATGAAGGTCAAATTCTCGTACAATGTGATTTTGCAGAAAACTATAGTTTTGTTGTCCAAGATGCTGCTCAATTTTTCATTGAAATAACGAACAGACGACACTTCTAACGTCGGTTTTTTTTATCATAGATATGACGGTGAAGTAAAGCACGGCAGCATTGTTATGATTTCGGATGACTTAAAACATGATACAGCCACCTTCTACGCTTTCTAAAACGTACTACACAAGCATCTTTTAGAAAAAGCAATAGTTGTATGTGAAATTATATATATAACCGACGGGGTTTCCCAACATTTTAAAAATAGATTCAACTTTGTGAACCTATTTAATTACAGAGAAGATTTTAATGCAGGTGCAGAGATACATTTTCATGCAACGTCTCACGGAAAGGGGCCTAGAGATTGTCTAGGGGGGGAACCTCAAACGTTTAGCTACGCGTGCAAGTCTACAATAGTAGTATGGTTTGGTATGTTCGCAGCCAGCGTCATGACAGGGAGCCCGGGAGCCAGAAGCTTGGTAAGGAAATGACAAACTTCATGCGTTTGCATTCCGCTTCGGGGGCGGCCATCTTAGCAGCCAGTGTCATTCGGAGGAGGCCATCTTGGCAGCCAGTGCCAAAATTAGCAAAAATGGCAAAATTTATTTTCAAAAAATTATTTTCAGATAATTATTTTTTCACAAAATTATTTTTTAAAATAACAAATTGAAAAGTATGATCTAATATTTCAAAATATTGATTAAATATTTCAAAATATAGACTTTACTTTTGAAAAGTTTCAACTTTTCAAAAGTTCCAAAAAATTATTTTTCCTCGCACATTCCCTGGCGGCCATGTTGGTTCATGGAGGCTCCCTAAGCCGACGCCAAAGGGTCAGCCATGCTGGTTGCGACTCCCGAAGACGACGCTGGCATTCAAGGGGGGGTGCCGCAGTGAAGCGATGGGTAGAGCGGCGCAACTTCACGCTCTCGCATTCACGCACCGACGGCTCCCAACAGAGAGCTTCGGGGACATCACGCTCACGCATTCCAAAGGAAAGGTGCCGCAGTGNCCACAGTGAAGCAATGGGTAGAGCGCAACTTCACGCTCGTGCATTCACGCACCGACGACGACGAATCCCAACAGAGACGCAGCCAGGACATCAGGACATAGTTTCGGAGTCGTTGCATCATGCGCTAGCATTCAAGGGAGGCCGCAGTGAAGCAATGGGTAGAGCGCAACTTCACGCTCTTGCATTCACTCACCGACAACGACGAATCACAACAGAGACGCAGCCAAGACATCAGGACATAGCTTCGGAGTCGTAACGTAATGCTCTGGCATTCAAGGGGGGCCGCAGTGAAGCAATAGGTAGAGCGCAACTTCACGCTCTTGCATTCAGGCACCAACGACGACGAATCCCAACAGATACACAGCCAGGACATAGCTTCGGAGTCGTTACGTCATGCTCTGGCATTCAAGGGGGGCCGCAGTGAAGCAATGGGTAGAGCGCAACTTCACGCTCTTGCATTCAGGCACCAACGACGACGAATCCCAACAGAGACGCAGCCAGGACATAGCTTCGGAGTCATTACGTCATGCTCTGACATTCAAGGTGGGCCGCAGTGAAGCAATGGGTAGAGCGCAACTTCACGCTCTTGCATTCACACACCGCCTTCACCCGCGAAGTTCTTACGATTTTTCTGTGATTTTTTTGGAGGTCAAGGTCAAATTATTTTCCTCGTGCATATCACATCAGTGCTCAAAGGTCAAGGTCAAATTATTTTCCTACTTGCATTTTCCTGTGAAGATGGCCGTCGTCGTCTCAAGAAACCTTCGATAGAGAACTGAGTTCGTGCCTTGGAGGGGGGCGTCAGCATTAGCTTGGTTATGACTAATGCTAAAATAATATTACTATGGCAACATCCAAGATGGCAGTCGTCTCAAGAACCCTTCGATAAGCATGGATATAATAAATGAATAACGTTAAATTAATACTATGACCTCATCCAAGATGGTCGTCGTCTCAAGAAACCTTCGATAGAGAACCGAGTTCGTGCCTTGGAGCTGTACAAAAATGTTACTTCTCTTTTAGACTTTGACAAAATTTGGTAATTGGCTTTTCCTAGTGATGTACGTGAACCTAATATTAGCATTGATATGATAAATGAATAACGTTAAAATAGATTACACCATCCAAGATGGGCCATCGGCTGAACATGTTATGTGTTCTTTCAGGTCAATATCGTAATGAGATACTCTACGAGACGCTTTAACAGAGTGTATTAAGCGTATCTCATTTAAGGTCCCCGTCTACCTGGAACTTTTTCCCACGTCTAGGCCGAGAAGCGCAGGAGCGATAAGGGCGACACTGCCACGCGCATCAAGTACGTCATCGCCTCTAAGCGCAAGGCTCTGAACTAGCGTGCAGTGTTCTCGTCGTGCTGCGTGTACCTATGGGACTTTCAGCGGTGACTATATTATTTTATTAGTGGGACGTCTTTAGAAAGGTTTAATGCATGCCCCCTATAGTAGTTTTGTATGTATCTGATGCGCGCATTTTGAGCTACAGCACCTTGGAAAGGCTGTTTTTAGCGGTTTTGGAGTACTCGGAATTGATGTTTCTAACGTACGTGATATTTTGAAAGTAACACACACACACATATTAACGCACACACGCACGCACGCGCACACACACACACACTGAAGAGCCAAAAAAAACTGGTACACCTCCCTAATATCGTGAGGCCCCCTCCCCCTCCCGAGCTCGCAGAAGTGTCGCAAGACAACGTGGCATGGACTCGACTAATGTCTGGAGGTATGCAGGAGGCAACTTACACCATGAATCCTGCAGGGCAGTCCACAAATCCATAGGAGTGTGAGGCGGTGGAGATCTCTTCTGAACAGCACGTTGCAAGGCATCCCAGATATGCTCAATAATGTTCATGTCTGGTGATTTAGGTGGCCAATGGAAGTGTCTAAAGTCAGAAGAGTGTTCCTGGAGCCACTCGGTAGCAACTCTCGACGTGTGGGGTGTCGCATTGTCCTGCTGGAATTGTCCACGTCCGTCGGAATGCACAATGGACATGAATGGGTGCAGGTGATCGGACAGGATGCTTACGTATCTGTCACCTGTCAGAGTCGTATCTAGACGTATCAGGGGTCCCATTTCACGCCAACTGCACACGCCCCATACCATGACAGAGCCTCCACCAGCTTGAACAGTCCCCTGTTGACATGTAGGGTCCATGGATTCATGAGGATGTCTCCATACCCGTACACGTCCATCCGCCCGATACAATTGGAAACGAGACTCGTCAGACCAGGCAACGTGTTTCCAGTCATCAACAGTCCAATGGTGGTGTTGACGCGCCCAGGCGAGGCGTAAAGCTTTGTGTCGTGCAGTCAACAACGGTACACGAGTGGGCCTTCGGCTCCGAAAGTCCATATCAATGATGGTCCTTTGAATAGTTCGCACGCTGGCACTTGTTAATGCCCCAGCATTGAAAGCTGTGCCAATTTGAGAAAGGGTTGCACGTCTGTCACGTTTAATGATTCTCGTCAGACGCAGTTTGTCCCGTTCGTTCCCGATCTTTTTCCGGCCGCAGAAATAATGAATATTTGATGTTTTTACCGGATTCCAGATATTCACGGTACACTCGTGAAATGGTAGTATGCGAAAATCCAAATTTTATCACTACCTCGGAGATGCTATGTCCCATCTCTCATGCGCCGACTATAACACCACATTCAAACTCACTTAAATCTTGATAACCTGCCATTGTAGCAGCAGTAACCGATCCAGCAACTTTGCCAGACGCTTGTTGTCTATATAGACGCTGCCGACCGCATCATGTTACTCTGATTGGTTCCATACCTGTTATTTGCATACGCATGCCTATACCAGTTTTTTTGGCTCTCCAGTGTATATAGAATTGGGCAGCAAAGACCTACCACTTTAAAATGTGTACAAGTTGGCCAGTTTATGATAGGTCAAATATAAAACAGTGTATAGTCGTTTCACGACAGGAAGAGACTTTCTTGAAGCACTGCTAAAGATTTACTTTCAAGCCCATTTCGTATCCTTCCGCCAAAGGTAAACAAACATTGCCATGTGACTGCCATGTGGCAGTCCCATGGCAATGTTTACATACAATGTTTACATTCCACTGCGTGTGTAGATGTGTTCGTACATGCACGTACCCATTATAAAAGTCATGTATATATTATTAATGGATATTCCGCAAGCGTAAAGTTTTTAATCTTGAGAATTTCACACAAAAAAATATGCGATGCCAGCGAAAAGCATTTCATTCTATAAACCCAAAATGTGAGTATTTTGATGAATCGATAGTAGTTGTCTATTTACAATCAGTTGTTAGTGACTTTCATAAAGTCCCGTACATCGAAGGCAAGATCATCAGGATTGATCGAAATTGCTACAGACATGGTGGTTGAGTCGGATGTTTCGCGCAATTGTAAAACTTTATTTAAAAATGGTTGTGACGGTTTTCGACAGTACGGCAGAGTTTGCGAGTGAAGGATTCTAAGTCTTCAACAATGTGAAAACAATTCGTATGTGCAAATACTGCAACGTTAGAATAGAGTGGCAAAGGAAAGACACGTGCACAAAACACATCAGTACAATGAGAAAGTGAGCACAAATTAAAATCACACATTATTAAAAACCAATGAATAAAGAGCGGATATTAGTAAAACAAGACAAATAAATGAACTAATATAGGTTAAACAAGATAATCGCACAAATTCTCTGGCACGTGTATCAACACCACATGGAATGAAGGTTAGTAAACAAATGGCCACGTTACTTTCACCTTGAGCGTGATCACATGACTATGCAAGAAACGTTGAAATCTAAATACGTTAGCATCACATCATTAATAATTGACATAATAAGATACAAGTCTTTTCGACACCCATTTGTAAGCAATAAATTAACAATTACGTTAAAACTTTGGAACTATTTCCTCTCTTTGTGCTAGCAACCTAACGGCATAACTGTATCTGCGCTCGCCGCTGTTTGTGATGTTATATGCATGTAGCTAACAGCTAGGGTGTTTTTTCACAGTTTGATTTTCCAAATTCTTCCAGTCGTGAACCGACTGTAGTTAGAGGTACGGGGACGCCATTTTAATAACCAGCATTACTTCACAAATAGCAACAGTGGATACATAGAAGCCATATATATGCCGCATTTATGTAACAGCAAATAACGTAAGCGCTACGCACATGGTGGAAATAAGCTGTGCAGTATGCTGACTGTACCGTCTGGCACTCATGCACACACAATTAAAGACGCCACATTACATTGGGTTTGTGCTGTGCGCACCAAACTCCGGTGGAACCGGCGCGGCGATGCAATACAGGTCTGAACAGTAGAACACACGGCATTGGAGGGCAGTAAACATAAAAGGCTGGTCAGCTGCACATCGTGCTGTGTAGTATGGGATAGATAATGATATTACACTATGTACTAGCAATGTAGTTAGACCCAGGAGTTTCGGCGCCAAATATGAAGTAGTTTGTGTGTGTATATAGCTTCTATTGCTGTTGTGGGAAATATAAATATATTCTGTGTAAGCAATGGAAAGCATTTACGTTTAGAATGTGTGAAGTTTTGACGTGCGTGCGAGAGATGATTGGATAAAATTCCTACCGTGCCGCTTGCTCTCTCTATGTGCGTGACGCCACGCTAGTTGGCGTTACTTTGACTCTTGCGGCATGAGAAAATATGCTTAAACTGACAATTGTGGTTCAGAAATGTCAAAATTGTTAATTGAGAACCCAGGTAATTGGGCACTGAATAAGCCGTATGGCATTAAAGAGATAAACTTCGTAAAATAAAATTGCACGACACATTTATCCTTTGCATTAGTATATCAGAACACTAGACAAAATTTCATACAATTCGTATGAAAAACTAGGAAACAAAACATGCAAATCACTTAATGAGAAAATCTCTAGCTACTTTAACTTCTACTAGAAGCATTACAGAATATGTAAGTGTATGAAATAGAAGTGAAAATAAGTATTCATAATTAATAAGAAATATCATCAGTTCAGTGTGTAATGTTAAATCAATGAAGAAGCAAGGAAAATTGCTGTCCAAATATATTATGTTCAGTTGAAAAGAAACCGAATACTAAATCACCTCTTTAAATCTCAGCAAACAAAAAGATAGTTTACGTGAGTAAACCTGGAACTGGCTCTTAAATTTTCTCATCATTAGAGCTTAAATGGTTGTAGAAGTAACTCTGCTTAAGAACACAAAATTCTCTCTACTGGCTTCTGGTAATTTTCGTATAAAATTAAAACACTTTTCTTATAATTTTGAATTAGAATTTAAAATCTCTTAAATTTAAATTAATTAAGAGATTCCAAAACTAAACATAGAAAAGTTTGTAGCATTAAAGCGTAAAATTACGTCCATGCATATTACCCCGCCTTCATAGGTCATACTTAATATTNAGAAAAGTTTGTAGCATTAAAGCGTAAAATTACGTCCATGCATATTACCCCGCCTTCATAGGTCATACTTAATATTCTGGTGGAGACGGCTGCCGAAGTTCTTGAAAACACTCAAATAATAATTACTATGCGGCTCGGGCCTCTTATTTCATGCCTGCATATTTACGGTGACTTGGTGCCTCTCTAACACCATGCCTACTCTTACGATGAGCAATAATATCAAAATTATAAGTAAATCTTGCAGACAAAATTTTACGTTGATCAGCTCATCATGGCGTCTGAGGAGAAAGTTGTAAGTCACCGAGGTTCACACAATGACGCTAATTACATGGGAAATTCCTTTAAGACGTCACCTCCTACTACGTCATAGTATAATCAACCTGTAATTTTTACCTTTCTCTGTGGCCAAAACTGCTGGATAAAACCAGGTAGAAATGTAAATAGTCTTAATAGCGTGGAAATTTGATAGATTTAGATCCATCCGATCCCTATACACCAAAATGGATGTGGTATCTATTTTCAGATATTCACTGATTGTAGTGAGTGAAGAGATTCGGGTAGCTCTTAACATTGCGGTCATGAGAGGCAATGAGGGTGAAGTTAAGTGAGTATGGAGCAGCACCAGCATGAAAGGGCAGGAGAAACGGGAGATCCCCAAGAAAACCCATTGTCCAGCACGATTCCCACTTGCGAAAATCCGGAGTGAACCAGTTTCGCCTTGGTGGGATGCGGGAAGTCTAAAACGCTAAGCCGAAATGGCCCCTTTCACTGCTTGGAGTATAGTGAGTGTTTGACAAGAAAAATGCAATATGTTGAGACTTATTTTTCAACCGATTTACCTAAAAATTCCAACTTTCTTTTTTCTCAGCTCGGTTCAGGCACTTGGCACGAACCCGAGACGTAAATAACAAAACCGTAAAAAAAAGACAAATATTTATTCACGTATAAACAGTTACCATACTTCATACAGCAGACACACTAAACATTTTGTGATACAATGAGCACAGCATCGCAGGGTTCATAAATTATTTTTAAGCCATTGTGGCAACCACGGTCCTGCATGATGGATGGGCAGCCAAACTACAACTGCGAACTGCCTAGGGCAAAGTGCAAATTCCACGTGGCAAATACAAAGTGGGAGCGGATGCTCACGGCTAATAATTCTACAGCGCTCCACCTCCATCCTTCACATCAATGTACAATAAACACACCCCGATAAAGGCATTACATAGAATATACTCTTATCGCATACGCCCTTCGCTACCTAAACGCATTGCGCAGTACCAAGATTCCCTTCGGACAATGGCGCAAAACCCATCACAAACACTTGCCCACGCAAGCCCAAACTGCGCCAAATGACAAACAACTCTTATTTCCAGTACTTACTCAAATAGAAAAACCACCAAAGAACATCCCAACAGCCCTTATCACTAATTCTCTACCCAACTTCAAATAAGACTTTAGAAAAAACAAACTCATGACAAATACACATACTAAAACTTCCCAGATGTAAGAAATCGTGGAAAAACAATTCCCTTACAAAAAAAAACCTACTTTTTCTATTAAGTTAGTATTCACTGCACCATTACAAAGTTAATTAAACTTTCTCTGACCAAGTTTCAATTGTAAATAAGTCATATTTAACCATGTTAAATGATTCATTTTTTAAAAGCACTGGTTTGTCAGAAAACTAAATCTAAACAAATGTTATAAAAAATTTATTTGAAATTTGAATAAAATCCACACAGGGGGGGNTTTGTCAGAAAACTAAATCTAAACAAATGTTATAAAAAATTTATTTGAAATTTGAATAAAATCCACACAGGGGGGGAAAAATTATGCTGTGTAAACATATAAACAAAGTAATTGGATAAATGAAAAAATTTAAAGACCAAAAATAANGGGGGGAAAAATTATGCTGTGTAAACATATAAACAAAGTAATTGGATAAATGAAAAAATTTAAAGACCAAAAATAAAACCAGTTGCACCAGAAAATATAAGAAATATATTAATTAAACGAAAAAATTTATTTTACAACGATACAGTTATGACAGATAATAATTAAAACAAACAACACAAATATTCTCTCCAACACAGAAGTGGCCATTACACTGGTTTATAATCGAGTTTGGACTCGAGTTTCTTGTTGTCGGCGACCTTGCGCACTGCTTTCATGAAATCTTCCTGAATCACATACTCCCTCTCCGCCCTGATGGCGAACAACCCTGCTTCGGTGCACACGTTGCGCAGGTCCGCGCCGTTGAAGCCGTCTGAGAGCTTCACCACTGCCTCGTAGTCTGAGAACAACACAACGTAAGCAGTTTGGTAATGACTTTCACAAGATGTCCACAGATATTCCATTTCGAAATTCGCTGACTTTTCCCCGTTTCCCAGGCAGAATCTTACCATTTTCCCTGACATATTTACAGGACCGAAAGCTTTCAATACGATATTTTTCCATTGCTGACAGAACAATTATTGATGCATGCCGAAGTCACGGGCAAAGCAATAACCTTAAAATGTATCTCATTGCTGTACTGCCTTACGTAATTATTACGAGTCAATCAAAGGTCAATATGTCTTGCATGTCATTTAATAATTCATCCTAGTGTATTTCCTTGTGAAATTGAAGGACGTTTCCAGACAGCAAACACGAGACATAACCTTAAACGCCCACAGGACCAGAACTGACTTTTATTACGTAAATAAGTCAGAGCAATCAGCAGCAAATAATGTAAAATTAGTATCCATGAGTGTACAAATTCTTTATTTATAGTTAGTTAAAGAGATTAATCAACATTTTCCAAGGGATGGCAAGGTAAGAATTAGTATCGCTAATTTCCTGTCCTGAAAGTATGTGAACGAATGAAAGTAAAANTTAAATAAGTCAGAGCAATCAGCAGCAAATAATGTAAAATTAGTATCCATGAGTGTACAAATTCTTTATTTATAGTTAGTTAAAGAGATTAATCAACATATTTCCAAGGGATGGCAAGGTAAGAATTAGTATCGCTAATTTCCTGTCCTGAAAGTATGTGAACGAATGAAAGTAAAATAAAGGGTGCAATGAATTATGATATTTCTTGTTGTAATTTTGATCACTCGTTTTGTATAAATTAATTCTGAAAAAGTAGTACTTACCCACAGGCACACACACACACAAAGAAGGACGACTCATTTTCCATGAGGTTGCGCGATCGCGACGTTTCGCTGGCTAAGCCAGCTTCATCAGGCGGCGAGTTGTAGGACACTGCAGTATGGTGGAAGAACGGTGTTAGTAGTAAACACAGCGGCCAGCTGGCGAACTAGGGTGGAGCGGGAAAATTGAAAAATTGCCGGTATAGCTGACGAGTGTAGTTAGGAGCTGTGATTATCTTATGTTGAGGCCTGGCAGCTGCCTGGATTTTGTTATAAATTGGTGAGCTAATTCCCAGCGTCTGAGTTCTGAGCTATTGCTTGGCGGTGGTGGTGCTCTCACATCTCTGGTACTGTAGCAGGAATCAAAATCTGTGTTGTGCGATGCTGCATGTGCTGCAACTGGTTTGTCTTGTAGGTTAGTGACGTGACCAGCTATGGCTTGTTTGGTGTCTGCTCCGTGGCCGTTCATTCTCTGCCCAAGTGTGTTGGTGGTGAGTCAGATGTTTTTATGCATTGCAGTGTTGGCATTGCCGCTGATACATCAGATTTTCTGTTGCGCAGTTGTAGTTGCCATGGATGGGGCATGTACAGCTAGAGTGTCTGCTATTGAAAGAAGTTGAGGGTTGGTGGATCGCACAGGAACCACAGCGTTGAGATATTGCAGGGGTGGGGTCCTTTGGGGGTGATAAGTTTGGTTGGTATTTGTGGTTGGGCCGCAGCTTTGGAAAAACCAGTTTGTTGCGGAGGTTAGGTGGTCTTTTGAAGACCAATCTGGGCGGTTTGGAGAGCAGGACTTGTATTTGTGGCGAGAAAGCGAAAATTTGTATCCAGAGTGGAGAACATTTTACCAAGATTTACTTCTGTTGAACTTCAATTTCTCACGTAAATTACCAATTTTGTTTGCTAATTTTTGAGAGGTGATTTAGAATTCAGATTTATCACTACTGATTTTATTTTATCAATGAATTCCCAATTCTCCAAGTACAATTTCAGCAATAAAACTACATCTTTCTTACACACTAAATGAATGGTTTATGTTTTGTGTAGTATTTGAAAGTAGTTTTAGTATCTTATTCTCATGAGTAATTTTTTGTCGGAGTGACTCGTTTCATACAAATAGTATGAAAATTTGTGCTTTGTCTATGTTTCTCTGCTTGAAGCGTAATGTGTCTTCACGTAAGTAAGAATTCATTAATGATCACTGATACTGTGTCAAAAGTATCACACTAATTCCTTACCTGGTTTTGATACAAAGAATCAGTAATACTTTCATTGCATTTTAAAGGTAAAAGCATTTTTCCCACGCTTAGTGTTAAACAAAGGGAAGCCGATTCGCGTGGCATCATATCATTCCAGCTAGACGCCACAAGCAATGAGAAATAAGTGTGCTGTAGGAATTCTGCCAAGCATTACATGCACGCCCGACAAAACCTACATAATTTATTCATTTAAAAATNTTCTGAGCTATTGCTTGGCGGTGGTGGTGCTCTCACATCTCTGGTACTGTAGCAGGAATCAAAATCTGTGTTGTGCGATGCTGCATGTGCTGCAACTGGTTTGTCTTGTAGGTTAGTGACGTGACCAGCTATGGCTTGCTTGGTGTCTGCTCCGTGGCCGTTCATTCTCTGCCCAAGTGTGTTGGTGGTGAGTCAGATGTTTTTATGCATTACAGTGTTGGCATTGTCGCTGATAAATCAGATTTTCTGTTGCGCAGTTGTAGCTGCCTTGGATGGGGCATGTACAGCTAGAGTGTCTGCTATTGAAAGAAGTTGAGGGTTGGTGGATCGCACAGGAACCACAGCGTTGAGATATTGCAGGGGTGGGGTCCTTTGGGGGTGATAAGTTTGGTTGGCATTTGTGGTTGGGCCGCAGCTTTGGAAAAACCAGTTTGTTGCGGAGGTTAGGTGGTCTTTTGAAGACCAATCTGGGCGGTTTGGAGAGCAGGACTTGTATTTGTGGCGAGGAAGCGAAAATTTGTATCCAGAGTGGAGAACATTTTACCAAGATTTACTTCTGTTGAACTCCAATTTCTCACGTAAATTACCAATTTTGTTTGCTAATTTTTGAGAGGTGATTTAGAATTCAGATTTATCACTACTGATTTTATTTTATCAATGAATTCCCAATTCTCCAAGTACAATTTCAGCAATAAAACTACATCTTTCTTACACACTAAATGAATGGTTTATGTTTTGTGTAGTATTTGAAAGTAGTTTTAGTATCTTATTCTCATGAGTAATTTTTTGTCGGAGTGACTCGTTTCATACAAATTGTATGAAAATTTGTGCTTTGTCTATGTTTATCTGCTTGAAGGGTAATGTGTCTTCACGTAAGTAAGAATTCATTAATGATCACTGATACTGTGTCAAAAGTATCACATTAATTCCTTACCTGGTTTTGATACAAGGAATCAGTAATACTTTCATTGCATTTTAAAGGTAAAAGCATTTTTCCCACGCTTACTGTTAAACAAAGGGAAGCCGATTCGCGTGGCATCATATCATTCCAGCTAGACGCCACAAGTAATGAGAAAGTAAGTGTGCTGTAGGAATTCTGCCAAGCATTACATGCACGCCCGACAAAACCTACATAATTTATTCATTTAAAAATNTAAGTGTGCTGTAGGAATTCTGCCAAGCATTACATGCACGCCCGACAAAACCTACATAATTTATTCATTTAAAAATTTCTCTTTCTTAACACACTACAAATTTTATTATTTGTGAATTCACACACACTAAAAGAATTTTTCAAAGATTTGACGCCCAAACGTACAGCCTAACTATTTTGCAAGTAACACTAATAGNACACACACTAAAAGAATTTTTCAAAGATTTGACGCCCAAACGTACAGCCTAACTATTTTGCAAGTAACACTAATAGAATAAAAAGTATACAAAGGGAAGGAGATGGCAGCAAGTACAGCTCCGCCTACGAGGGAACCACCCCCGCCGAAGCTACCCGCGGGGCCGAAGACACCAGACACACCCCTAGCACAGGAGAATGTATGTCCCTACACCGCCGCAAAATGGCAATACGATTCCAGCAGCTCGCTCTACCACCTCGTGTGCTGGAGCTCTCTGCTCAGTCTGCTCTCCTCACGAGAGACCACCAGTTGATCACCAGCTACCAACGCCGACCTCCTTCAAGCACGCGCTGCAGTCCCAGAAGAGTCGTCGTTCCCCCCTTGCACTTGACGTCAAGCCCACACCCCATACTTCCCCTTCAGTCCCTTCAGGACACCACCAGCTTCAGTTAGGTTTTAATTGATATCACGGCTAACTAATTTGTTGCTCTTGTGCTCTTTTAGCTCGCCCTTCAGGCAAGGCTCTTCAAGCAGACAGGCCCCTTCGCCTGTCTTTGCTTACTTTCCGAGTTACTCAGTGCCTTGCTTACAGTAGGTGAGTACGAGAAACCGTGTTTTATCCTGGATAAAATAAAACACACATCCAATTTAACCGCCGTCTGCTCTTTCTTATATGAATTGTGCTTAGTCATCTCCTGTAAGCATCACCCCACAACGGAGAGGCAGGGAACCACAGATTTGATACTGGTTNGCCACAGTAAGGTGCCCTGCACCTGTGCGACTGGTCTAGCACAGAACTAAGAAACATACAACCATTGAGACACTGACGGGTCAAATATATAACAAAATCCAGGCAGCCGCCAGCCCTCAACATAAGATAATCACAGCTCCTAACCACACTCATCATCTATACCCGTAATTTTTCCATTTTCCCGCCCCACTTTAGTTCGCCCTTCCACCATACTGCAGTGTCCTACAACTTGCTGCCTGGTGAGGCTCGCTTAGCCAGTGAAACGTCGCAATCATACAACCGCGTGGAAAATTTGTCGTCCTTTGTGTGCGTGGGCCTGTCGACAAGTACTACAATGTGAGTACTTGAATTCCTGTCCTTTTTATATATTTTTGGTAGCCTAGCAGCCTACTTGCAACCTTAAAAAACAATACTCAAAACATGTTACATTTTTTATACACTACTTCAGCAGAAATTTCCGAGATCATAGCATTAAGGTTGATTAAATATTTTCCCACAAACATGACTTAGCAATTAAAATTATTTTATTGCCTCAATATTTGAAGAAACCAACCTATTTCCCCGTGCTTGGCAATGGGTCCGGCATGTATCTTGAGGATCTCCAACCGAGCTTGCTCGTTAGGAAGAGGGATTTCAATCTTGCGGTCCAGACGTCCCGGGCGCAGCAGTGCCGGGTCCAACGTGTCAGGCCGGTTGGTCGCCATTATCATTTTCACCTGCCACAAACATACGTGCAACAACCAGGGATGGGTCAGTCCCAACAGTTTTCTGGTTCTGAGTTTGGTACCAGTTCTTAAAAATCTGTTCTTAGTTCTCAATTATAAATTTGTCTCTTTTTAACTATGTATTATATATATAAATGTGCAGTAACATATTGTAAGAACTTCAGGTTTTACATTCATAATAGGTGGCTCTGCTTTCAATGAGAAATACAACAATACAATCAAAATGCAAAATGAATGAAAATTATTTTTATTCGTGCCTGAGAAAGAAACTGAAAACAACTAATTGCACAAGTTAACCAACTAGTATCCAACAATACAGCACATGAGTACATATGGTAAAACACAGTTTTTTTTTCTACTTGAAAATTAAATGCATGGCATAAAATTTTAAAAATTAAACTTTTGCTACATTTGAATGTAAGCTCTTGCAAGTGTTTTTAATCTTAACATATACATCACATGGACTTCTAAGATAGTAAGTACAGTTGACTCTCGTCGTACCGAAAATGCATGTACCGATAAACCGTATCCACAGTTAATTTTCAGTGGTCCCGGCAAAACTCCTATACAAATGATGATAAAGCTAAACCCTTGTATCTTTTATCGGATGTTGCGTCGATCGTTGCATCGGATGTTGCGTTAACTGTGGATATGCCTTGTCGGTACATGCGTTTTCGGTACGAGTGTCGACTGTATAACCATACCTGTCCCAGCGAGTCGAATCCATCCATCTGGTTCAGGAGCTCCATAAGGGTACGTTGAATTTCTCTATCTGCTGAAGTTCCCTCAGAAAAACGGCGCCCACCTAACATCAACAAGACGACAAACAATGGGACACATCATCTATGCTACATCAAAACAAGTCTTTAAAACTTGATTACAAAACATTTACAAGCATGAAAGTAAAATTCCCTTAAGTACAAATATAGTACACCAGCTATTTTCCATTCCACTTTGTGGACTGCACTCTGCCGTGTACGTTATCACACGGACTTATAAAATTAAGCATTACATGTGAGCACTAACCAATAGCATCTATTTCATCCATAAATATGATGCATGGCTGGTGATCTCGCGCATAGTTGAACATCTCTCGTATAAGTCGGGCGCTTTCTCCTATATACTTGTCCACTATAGCACTGGACACAACCTGGAAGAAGAAAGAGGATGTTCTGCAAAAATTTAACTCATTTGATTTGATACATTAACACTACATTCATCTATGTTCAAACACACAAATAACACAATTTTTAAGCAAAATAATGATGTGTTATAAGTGAAACACCATTGATAAATGTACAAATTGCCCAGTTTACGCCAGTTATCCTGAAATTCATATCCTGAAATTCTCTTACTTTACAGCATACTACAATATTATTTATTTTAATTGGGCACAGTGCATCCCACATGCGCTGGAAGCTGATTGTGAAGGGTGAACCAAGAACTGACATTATAATTTTGGTTCAACTATGACTGATACATAGAAGTTTGCTATAAACGAAAGTAATTTCTCACCCTTTTAACACACAATTATTTNGGTTCAACTATGACTGATACATAGAAGTTTGCTATAAACGAAAGTAATTTCTCACCCTTTTAACCCACAATTATTTAATATTACACATCCTAAATTATGGATTATGCTACGAAAGTAATTGCTATGTACAGATTGTACATACAACTAGTAATCTACAAAAAAAATGTGTATCAGTAGCAAGNTAACACTGGAACTAGGAGTCGAGCAAACTGATGACGCAGAACCTGCACCACCAACCAGCACCAGTGGGGCACAAAACCATCAGCCACCGCCGAGCCATCCAGCAGATACCGTTGCCACCAACCAGCCGGATCGGGAGACCCGGCGCTGGACCTACACAGATGAGCACCCATCACCCGGCAGTGGGAGGTAAGCCAGCGGCTCCGCCAAAAACATGCACTCGCAAACCAATACTAGCGGAGCTAGACTTCGTGCCAAGATGGCGGTCTACCCGCCAGATTTTACAGGCCCCGCCACAGTAAGGTCTGTACCCCTGCACCTGTGCGACTGGTCTAGCACAGAACTAAGAAACATATAACCATTGAGACACTGACGGGTCAAATATATAACAAAATCCAGGCAGCCGCCAGCCCTCAACGTAAGATAATCACAGCTCCTAACCACACTCATCATCTATACCAGTAATTTTTCCATTTTCCCGCCCCACCTTAGTTCGCCCTTCCACCATACTGCAGTGTCCTACAACTTGCTGCCTGGTGAGGCTGGCTTAGCCAGTGAAACATCGCAATCATACAACCGCGTGGGAAATTTGTGGTCCTTTGTGTGCGTGGGCCTGTCGACAAGTACTACAATGAGAGTACTTGAATTCCTGTCCTTTTTATATATTTTTGGTAGCCTAGCAGCCTACTTGCAACCTTAAAAAACAATACTCAAAACATGTTACATTTTTTATACACTACTTCAGCAGAAATTTCCGAGATCATAGCATTAAGGTTGATTAAATATTTTCCCACAAACATGACTTAGCAATTAAAATTATTTTATTGCCTCAATATTTGAAGAAACCAACCTATTTCCCCGTGCTTGGCAATGGGTCCGGCATGTATCTTGAGGATCTCCAACCGAGCTTGCTCGTTAGGAAGAGGGATTTCAATCTTGCGGTCCAGACGTCCCGGGCGCAGCAGTGCCGGGTCCAACGTGTCAGGCCGGTTGGTCGCCATTATCATTTTCACCTGCCACAAACATACGTGCAACAACCAGGGATGGGTCAGTCCCAACATTTTTCTGGTTCTCAGTTTGGTACCAGTTCTTAAAAATCTGTTCTCAGTTCTCAATTATAAATTTGTCTCTTTTTAACTATGTACTATATATATAAATGTGCAGTAACATATTGTAAGAACTTCAGGTTTTACATTCATAATAGGTGGCTCTGCTTTCAATGAGAAATACAACAATACAATCAAAATGCAAAATGAATGAAAATTATTTTTATTCGTGCCTGAGAAAGAAACTGAAACAACTAATTGAACAAGTTAACCAACTAGTATCCAACAATACAGCACATGAGTACATATGGTAAAACACAGTTTTTTTTTCTACTTGAAAATTAAATGCATGGCATAAAATTTTAAAAATTAAACTTTTGCTACATTTGAATGTAAGCTCTTGCAAGTGTTTTTAATCTTAACATATACATCACATGGACTTCTAAGATAGTAAGTACAGTTGACTCTCGTCGTACCGAAAATGCATGTACCGATAAACCGTATCCACAGTTAATTTTCAGTGGTCCCGGCAAAACTCCTATACAAATGATGATAAAGCTAAACCCTTGTATCTTTTATCGGATGTTGCGTCGATCGTTGCATCGGATGTTGCGTTAACTGTGGATATGCCTTGTCGGTACATGCGTTTTCGGTACGAGTGTCGACTGTATAACCATACCTGTCCCAGCGAGTCGAATCCATCCATCTGGTTCAGGAGCTCCATAAGGGTACGTTGAATTTCTCTATCTGCTGAAGTTCCCTCAGAAAAACGGCGCCCACCTAACATCAACAAGAAAGACGACAAACAATGGGACACATCATCTATGCTACATCAAAACAAGTCTTCAAAACTTGATTACAAAGCATTTACAAGCATGAAAGTAAAAATTCCCTCAAGTACAAATATAGTACACCAGCTATTTTCCATTCCACTTTGTGGACTGCACTCTGCCGTGTATGTTATCACACGGACTTATAAAATTAAGCATTAAATGTGAGCACTAACCAATAGCATCTATTTCATCCATAAATATGATGCATGGCTGGTGATCTCGCGCATAGTTGAACATCTCTCGTATAAGTCGGGCGCTTTCTCCTATATACTTGTCCACTATGGCACTGGACACAACCTGCAAGAAGTAAGAGGATGTTCTGCAAAAATTTAACTCATTTGCTTTGATACATTAACACTACATTCATCTATGTTCAAACACACAAACAACACAATTTTTAAGCAAAATAATGATGTGTTATAAGTGAAACACCATTGATGAATGTACAAATTGCCCAGTTTACGCCAGTTATCCTGAAATTCATATCCTGAAATTCTCTTACTTTACAGCATACTACAATATTATTTATTTTAATTGGGCACAATGCATCCCACATGTGCTGGAAGCTGATTGAGAAGGGTGAACCAAGAACTGACATTATAATTTCGGTTCAACTATGACTGATACATAGAAGTTTGCTATAAACGAAAGTAATTTCTCACCCTTTTAACCCACAATTATTTAATATTACACATCCTAAATTATGGATTATGCTACGAAAGTAATTGCTATGTACAGATTGTACATACAACTAGTAATCTACAAAAAAAATGTGTATCAGTAGCAAAGCAACTATTTCTATGGGTTACATAATTCATGCACATCCAGGCTCATTATTGGTAGAAGTGAATTATGCAACTGCAATGGTATTTCCCTATGGTATGGCTCATGAGAAACCTCCCGCAATGCACATTGTATGGATCAAATATGTTAACTTTTTTTAAATAAAACTCAAAAGTATAATCCAGATAGTTGAATTACAAATAAACAGTGTTTTCACGCATAAGCATAAACCCTTATTTTCCATCATCATCATTTTTTTTTTAATATTACATTTTTGGTTTTAAGGCCACCATTATCATCCATTCCTCATTTTTTCTGGAAGCCATGGTGTCGTGAGAACAGGCACAAAAGTTCTGTTAACTCACCGGTGGAGTGAAATCACAAAATTTACATCGAAACATACCAAACCACTGCAATGACCCAGGGTTGTGGCTAGATTGTGCTTTGCTTTCTTTCAAATTAACTGACTTTCCAGGCCTGCACCAACCCTTGTGACACCAAGTCATTCTCTGTGGACCAAGGAGCCGTTGTGGTGTAGTGGTCAGACTACTCACCTCCTGGCTAAGCAAACCAGGCTCAATTCCCAGAGGGGTCACTCTCGGATTTTCACATGAGGGAGTTGTGCCAGATGATGCCACTGGGAGGTGGGTTTTCTCAGGGATCTCCCATCCTTGCATTCAGGTGCTGCCCAAATCTCTTCACTCACTCTCTGGACCAACTGTAATAAATGTACAAACCTTGAGGAAGTTGGCGTCTAACTGGCTGGCAACCGCCCTCGCCAGCAAGGTCTTGCCAGTCCCGGGGGGACCGTACAGCAGGCAGCCCTTGGGAGGTGTGATGCCCACCCGCTGGAACAGCTCTGGGTTCAACAGCGGCAGCTCTATCACCTGTCACAAACCCGCCCTACTGAACTGACTTTGTATACAGAGGTTAAGGAATAAATTAAACACAAAAAAAAAAAGCTAATCCAATGCAAACGCAAATGCAGCTGAAAAACAANGCTAATCCAATGTAAACGCAAATGCAGCTGAAAAACAACAAATAAAAAGGGTGTCGTACAAAGACTCTCTTAAAAAATTTTTCCTACTTAAAAAGTTTTCATCATTTTGCACCTGGTCAGCATTCACGCAAAAATAACTTTACCATTTAAACCTGGTTAAAAAACCTATTTTTCAGTCCCTTCATAAACTTTGTAAGAGACTTCTACTATATGCCCTATTTCAAGTATTTAAAAAAAATTGCTAGAATTTATTAAATTAAGGTTATAAAATTTGGTTTAAGGCTATAGAAAATTTGCGTGAGTAGAGCATTAATTTATACCAATATTTTGCATCAATCACGTAAACAAATTTGAATATTCTTTGAAGGAACAATTGGTTACTGAACTGAAAGAACCTGCATAGTGTTCCTGCATTCAGGCAATACGAACAAGAAAGAAAAAAGCATTGACTACAGGAATAAGGGACACACAGACACTGACCAGCTGAAGGAAAGGATTATAGGAGATGAGAAGAGAGTGGAGCAGCAGCAGAATGAAGATGGACAGGAAAGCCCAAAGAAAATCCCAACTCCACGAGTGTTTGTTTTTCTCCCCCATGGAAATCACCACTTTCCAGCGTATGGAACTGAACCGAGGACCTTAGCTAACAGAGATTAGTGTCAGAACACTGAGCCAAAGGGGCCCTGTGGTGGCTGAGCGGTTGGTTAGCCCACCCACCTCACACCAAGGCGAACCGGGTTCAAACCCCGGCCGGGTTACCAGATTTTCTCAAGTGGGAATCGTGCCGGACGATGCCGTTCATCAGCGAGTTTTTACTCGGGGATCTCCTGTTTCCCCCGTCCTTTCATTCCAGTGCTGCTCCACTCTCACCTCAATCACCTCCATTGGCACTCAAGACCTCGCTATTAAGAGCTGCCCAAATCTCTTTACTAACTAACTAACCCAAAAATTGATCCCATTTGAAGTGTGCTAGGGTTGTGCGAATATTTGGTATACTGAAAGGAATACGAAGAAAAATAAACCTCAATTTCAATGAATATTCAGGTGTTTAATGATAATGAATAATCATTTAGTGCACTAGCAAGTAAAATTTTTGTCTAAATCATTGTTTGCATATTATTTTATAACTAAAATAATATAAAACAGAAATTGAAATGTAAACCAGAACCTCTGTGATAAAGTCTCCACATTCTACATTTTTATATTTTGGTTTTGCAACAAATTTGTTATAATAAAGTTTTCTGAAATCTTGAAATTCGTTAAATTTTCGTTAACAATAATCTCTTATGTCATTATTTTTCATTTTCATTTCAGTTTCACAAAAGTTCATTATTCTTCATTTTTGTTTCGTCAGAAAAAAGTAATCCGCACAACCCATGTCAACACATATTGATAAAATTTCTGATATTTCAAAGCTTCTAATGCTCATATTTACATGTATAATCCATTCATGGATACTTCACAATTTTCTAAAGCAGTTTTACAGTTCTAATTCGAGGATACTCCTCCACCTTGTACAAACTAAGCTTAACCTAGTCCAGAAAAAGAAAATTTCACCAAAGGACAACGGACCGAATTTGTGCGCACTCAGTTCTAATAATATTTTGCTAAGAACTATTTCTTACTACGTGCTACCAAAATACATTTTTTTCTCAGAGTTTTTATTCACATTTATTATAAATGAAATATTAGAATTTATAAATTAAATAAAAAGTAAAATTTAAATTTAACAAAATCTAAGATACTTTCACGTTAATAAAGGTATAAAACGATAGTGATTCATGACATATCTAGGAAATAACTAAACATGTCATACATGGGGTGATTTTTAAAATTTTTTATTCAAAAAGTGTGAAGAAATCACGAATAGACTATATATACAAATACACACTGGTATGTTAGGTCTGACATTTTGCTTTTTTGAAATCAGATCAGTCTTGAGTGCAAGTCACCCTGCACGTAACTCTTAACACATCAACCACACTGACTTTGTATGGCTTTGCCACAACCTGATAACCCGGAATGA